>VXBZ01000394.1:214790-236876 GCA_013399135.1 Heliornis fulica | reverse complement strand
AGTGTTTTAACTAAAAAAGTTAGAACAGCTTTTCTTTTTAAATGACAATTTTTTATTCTAAGGGGGGGGGGGAAAGCCACCATGAATATTCATGTGTATTGCTACCAAAGAACTAGAATTTTCCTGAAGAGGTAAAAAGTGAGAATGAAAAGAGAAAACCAATCTTAACAGGAAAACAAACAGAAAAATAACATTTAAGCATGATTATTCTTCTAAGGTGCTAAAAAAGACAATTCAGAAATTTAGAAAGAATTAATTATGCTAAGAAGGCTGGTGTTTGTTGGAAAAGCACCTGCTCTACCACAAAGTCAGTGTAGTCCATCTGACCCAGCAGCTACACACACACACACTCAGAGAACTAGAGAAGTGTGCATGCTCCAGCAGTAAACCACTGTGACAGGTTTTACTGTCACAGTGGTTTACAGACCACTGCAGACAGGTTTTTGTGAGAGGAAGCAGAAATGCGATCTCCACATTGTATTGCCATCGTGCTCTGTGCTCCATTAAGAATCACAACTCTGACAATTTGAGCCACATTCACATCTGTAACCTAATGCTCCAGCAGCCCAGCCTGAACATACATCTGGCAGCGTCATGCATCAGGAGTGCAGGTGGGACAGTATAAAATGAGTGTTTTGAAGCAAATACAGAAGGGATTGGAAGTACATCTAGAAATAATTGAACACAGTGACTGTACAAAGTAGCAGCCAAAGCTCATGAACTGTCTTTAATAACTCTTAGTAGAGCTACTCCACCATTAACACACTCATAAATAGCCTACATGGAAAAAAAATACACTCCTTCATGAGAGCAGCTGAACAGAAGATGCTTATCAAGTATTTGATTTTAATAATTATGTGCTAGGCTGTGTAGCATGATCAAAAACATTTGTAAGCAAGGTAAAGATATTTACAGGAAAAAAAAACAAAACCAATACTTTGTGTTCTCATTAAAGGGTAAAGCTTTCTTTGAGGTTACAATGCATCCTCCATAAGGCAGTCTCCAAAGGCACTGTAGGATGTAATTGTACAATGTACGCTTATTTTCTCTCACTAGTAACAATTATAAATGGTTTCTCTGTGTCTGAAAACTACCCATAAGGAACTATGATGTTCTTCACTCACAAGAGATTGTCATTATCAGGGGAAAATATCAGGCACATAAATGCACTGCTTCATACACACACTGCTGCTACTACATTTTGTAATAAAAAATCCAAGCTGACCATTAGGACAAAGAAGCATCTGGAGCTTTTGTGCAGTTTCTGTGCTAGGAATACACAATTACAACTAACTGAAGTTGACAGTCTCAACTCCTGCAAACTACTTAAGCAAACTTCAGTAAAGGCAAAGTAAACAGATTCGTTAATTAAATAATATGAACATAAAATTACACTAAAATACAAAGGTGATAAAAATAACACAATAGTTTCTGTGCTGAAGAGAAATAAACATGGATACATTGCTGTGAATTTCTACTGTTCTGAAGCATTCAGAACTCAGGATTTTAATAACATGACCACAGTAGTACGCAAAGGCATTTGCAAAATGTATGTCAAAATCCATTTCCCAGCACAGGCAGTATTCTCTGTTATGGCATGAAGCCCCGAGGGACTGATTTGAACTGACCATGACCACACTCCAACACATTTTGAAACTAACCCCCCCTGTCACCACCTGTGGGTTCCAGACAAATGAAAAGCCCTTTATGCAGGACAGCATGCAGGGAAAGGTCTCTTTCTCAGCTTTATTTTCCTCATAGCAAGTGTCTCCTTTCTGTCCTGCCATCTGATCTGCAATATGATGAAAAGTAACTACTAGCTGCTTTACCTTCCCCTCCAGTCTCAATGACTCCTTTAATTACAAGAGAATTGCATCTTCAGTGTTTCAAAATTCTTCACACTTTTGGAAAAANGGGGGGGGGGAAAGCCACCATGAATATTCATGTGTATTGCTACCAAAGAACTAGAATTTTCCTGAAGAGGTAAAAAGTGAGAATGAAAAGAGAAAACCAATCTTAACAGGAAAACAAACAGAAAAATAACATTTAAGCATGATTATTCTTCTAAGGTGCTAAAAAAGACAATTCAGAAATTTAGAAAGAATTAATTATGCTAAGAAGGCTGGTGTTTGTTGGAAAAGCACCTGCTCTACCACAAAGTCAGTGTAGTCCATCTGACCCAGCAGCTACACACACACACACTCAGAGAACTAGAGAAGTGTGCATGCTCCAGCAGTAAACCACTGTGACAGGTTTTACTGTCACAGTGGTTTACAGACCACTGCAGACAGGTTTTTGTGAGAGGAAGCAGAAATGCGATCTCCACATTGTATTGCCATCGTGCTCTGTGCTCCATTAAGAATCACAACTCTGACAATTTGAGCCACATTCACATCTGTAACCTAATGCTCCAGCAGCCCAGCCTGAACATACATCTGGCAGCGTCATGCATCAGGAGTGCAGGTGGGACAGTATAAAATGAGTGTTTTGAAGCAAATACAGAAGGGATTGGAAGTACATCTAGAAATAATTGAACACAGTGACTGTACAAAGTAGCAGCCAAAGCTCATGAACTGTCTTTAATAACTCTTAGTAGAGCTACTCCACCATTAACACACTCATAAATAGCCTACATGGAAAAAAAATACACTCCTTCATGAGAGCAGCTGAACAGAAGATGCTTATCAAGTATTTGATTTTAATAATTATGTGCTAGGCTGTGTAGCATGATCAAAAACATTTGTAAGCAAGGTAAAGATATTTACAGGAAAAAAAAACAAAACCAATACTTTGTGTTCTCATTAAAGGGTAAAGCTTTCTTTGAGGTTACAATGCATCCTCCATAAGGCAGTCTCCAAAGGCACTGTAGGATGTAATTGTACAATGTACGCTTATTTTCTCTCACTAGTAACAATTATAAATGGTTTCTCTGTGTCTGAAAACTACCCATAAGGAACTATGATGTTCTTCACTCACAAGAGATTGTCATTATCAGGGGAAAATATCAGGCACATAAATGCACTGCTTCATACACACACTGCTGCTACTACATTTTGTAATAAAAAATCCAAGCTGACCATTAGGACAAAGAAGCATCTGGAGCTTTTGTGCAGTTTCTGTGCTAGGAATACACAATTACAACTAACTGAAGTTGACAGTCTCAACTCCTGCAAACTACTTAAGCAAACTTCAGTAAAGGCAAAGTAAACAGATTCGTTAATTAAATAATATGAACATAAAATTACACTAAAATACAAAGGTGATAAAAATAACACAATAGTTTCTGTGCTGAAGAGAAATAAACATGGATACATTGCTGTGAATTTCTACTGTTCTGAAGCATTCAGAACTCAGGATTTTAATAACATGACCACAGTAGTACGCAAAGGCATTTGCAAAATGTATGTCAAAATCCATTTCCCAGCACAGGCAGTATTCTCTGTTATGGCATGAAGCCCCGAGGGACTGATTTGAACTGACCATGACCACACTCCAACACATTTTGAAACTAACCCCCCCTGTCACCACCTGTGGGTTCCAGACAAATGAAAAGCCCTTTATGCAGGACAGCATGCAGGGAAAGGTCTCTTTCTCAGCTTTATTTTCCTCATAGCAAGTGTCTCCTTTCTGTCCTGCCATCTGATCTGCAATATGATGAAAAGTAACTACTAGCTGCTTTACCTTCCCCTCCAGTCTCAATGACTCCTTTAATTACAAGAGAATTGCATCTTCAGTGTTTCAAAATTCTTCACACTTTTGGAAAAAAAAACCCACCCCCAAAACAACCAAAAAACCACCCCCCCCAAAAAAAAACCCACACCCCACACTCCATGGTATACTTATATTTTGAGAACCCTCTGCTTCCAGGCAGCTGTGGACAGGCATGGCTGCTATGGATGACACCGAGACAAAGCTCTGCCTACAACTCAGGCTACTAGTGTCCAAATATTAAAAGCAACAGGGGGATGGGGGCAGGGGATGTAGATGAGCAAAGGTTAAAAAGAAAAGGATTCATGCATTTGAAGTGTAAAAACTCCCCTTCTAATAATACACAATTCTACCATTATCTGTTTCTGGACTTCCAGTAATAAAAGCAAAGAGGGAATGTCAATACTGTGTGGAATAATTCCACGACTGAACTAAGAAATATACAATTACTTGAGTTCAACGCCTCAAGTAAATTAGCACAGAACTCAAAAGGATTAAAATGTTAATGAATATCTGCTTATCATATAAGCATGTCTGTCAGGGTGATCTTGTCTTGAAGACAAATTCATTAATTCAGAAAGCAAGAATAACATGACAGCAAATGACAGATCAAAATATCAAGTGTGGAAAAGCATAATCATTAGTGAACAAATCCCATGGTAAGTGTGCATATCTGTCTGCTTCGTGTTACATACAGCTTCTCTGCATTCTTTGAGGAATTAGCACTAATGATGACAACTCTGAAAATCATCTCACTTCATCCGTGGACATATCAGTCATGAACAGACACCTCTAATCTTTAAAAGCTTCTCATCTTCCCAAGCGTTACCAATAGCCATTAAGAAAGTAAGAGGTTTCTGCTTGTTTGCAGATAACAAGAGCCTACAGTTTTGAACTGTGAACCAGGAGAAACAAGAAAAACCTGCAGTGACCTACAACTTACTGCTTAGCACCAAGACAAAATTCTGCACTGAAACAGAATTTTTCTATAACACTTTAAAGTATGAATAGTACTAGATCCTCTCTCCCCACTGCATGCAAAACTAGCTGATCACATGGACTTCATCTCTGTATGAAGCTATAGCAGCTGTCTCACATTAACACGCTTAAACACATATATACAGTTACAATATATATGTAAAACTACAAATGTTGAATTAATTTTAACTAGTATATAGTTGATATAAGCCCTTTCTTCAGTGAGTATCAGAATCCCATAGATCTCAGCTATTGTTGAGGTCTCAGTCCTTATTTTCTTTGGCTGGGAAATATCTAAACAGATGTATTTTCCCTCTTTTTTCAAGCTTTAAGTACTCAGTAAAGTAACTATTATTATTTTGTCTATTAGGTTAACCTGTCCATAATTACACACTACTTTTATCAAATCTGGAAGGTCATGGAGCAGTCACTTTATGTGCTACCAGATAATGTCATGTGAACAACTGAATTTGGACCTTTTAATGTAAACAAGTGTAATGAGACTTTATGAGTTTTGTGGGAAACTCAGATATTGCCTTAACATGCATTTGGTTCCCATAAAAGCCCCAAACTAACAGCAATGGAAAATGAAACTCCTTCTCTCCTTGGACAGGACAAGCTCCTGATGGTGTGTATCAGCACCAACTACAAAGGAACCCACTTTAAGTACATAGGTTACACTACATATTCGCTCTATACACGGGCTTTCTTTTTTACCTGGCTGCCAAAATGGGTGGTTCCTGTGACAAAGAAAATAAAGCAGCAGTAACCAGTCTGAGACATTCAGTCTCATTCCTGAAGGTTAAGGAGGAGTAAAGAGTAAGAATATTCACTAGTAATATGCTACAAAGCTGTCCTGGGTCTGCAGGATAAGGATAAATTTAAATTCTTGTTTATGAGTTATAACATACTTTTAAAAACTGTTGGGAAGGATCTTCTTTAAAGTACACCATATTTAGTTCTCATTTGACTCCTCTATTTACCATCTTGAATTCACAATTACCAAGGAAGTCAATAAGACACTTGACAAAGATTTCTTCCAAGTCTATGCAAGAAGTAGGTTTCCTCATGGCTGGAGATGTTACTTCCCTAAACACCTTGCAGAAGTTACAGGGCTCATGCTGAGCTGGCTTCAGAAAAATCATAGAATGGCCCGGCTTTTTCCTTCTGCAAAGCCACTTGGGAAAAATTAACTGTAACAGCTTACATGCTGCTAACATCCCTCTCTTCTATCAAACATAAAAACACCCTAGCAGTCCTAAGGTGGTGCTGGTGAAAATGACGTGTTGTTAAAAAAAACAACCAAACAAAAAACCAGCAACAAACCCTACCACCTTTCAAGCATCACCCATATCAAATGTAATCTCCCAACAGAACATTAAGATACCTGTTTTGGTAGAGTGCCAGAGCAGCTCAGAGGGTCTCATTCATGTCACAGTTGGACTCAATGACAATGATCACAAGTTTTTTTTGATCTTCAGGCCTCACAACTTCAACTTCATTGGATCAGATAACTGAACACACCATGGCTTCCAATCCTGGAAAGGTTCTAACTGGATTGAAAGATGGCAGGGCAGTTGCTTAGCAGCCTGTCACTCAGCATGTGTCTTAGTTTATTCTCCTCTAATTCACCACTAAATTCAAGGTCCAGTTCAAGCCTCCCACTCCTCTTAGCCCTCTTCATTGGAAATGGTTGCTGACAGGAGAAACTGCTTTTCTGAAGTGACAGAATCATTGGTTTTGAGCTGCATGCTCAAATAATTCCCTCCCTTCCACCCATGATGGACACAAAATGTTTCGCTACCATTTCCAGAAGGGATGAGGACAACAGCAAGCCTTAGCTTTATCAATACTCATTTTCTTAAACTACTCTTCTGACAGTAACAGCTAAGACACCTGCCCCCCCCAAGTAAGAAGTAGTTGGTTAGCACCATCAAAAGAAAGGAGAAAGAAACATACCTGCATTCCCTCAAACAAGCATAGTGGCCAAAGGGACCGCTAGTGTCAGAAAGAGACAGACATGCAAGTCCTTCCCTTAAAGTTAAATTCCTTCCAGATGACTACAGAACTTATTTTTTTCCTCAACAAAGGAACAAACACTCAAGTAGCCATTCAGCAGGAAGAGGCTATGGCTGTGGTTCAGTCAGGTCCCACATCACAAGGATGGAGGGTGCCAGAGACATTGGGACACTCTGGAGAGCCTGAGGAACACTCTGGGATAGCACAAGTATATAAACAGGGAGAGGGACAGGAAAGAACAGAATCTTGAAGGACAATTACAGTAAAAATAAGTTGTTACTGTTATTTGGGGACTGAAGGAAAGATGTTGCAGACATCCATTAATGGATGAAAGATATCTGACAGTGTTGAGGATGCAGAGGAGAATTCTTGCATTTCGAGCACTATTTATCCTCCTGTATCTACCTACCAAGTTCACGTACGCTTCCTGAAAGGATAAACACCTTCATTTTCAAAACACGTTGAACATAGTTGATGATGAGATCTTAAAGCTTATTAAAGTATTACTTAACAGCACAGGTCAGAAGCACATCTTTTATACATGGCCATTTCAACAAGCTTAGCATTTATATAGCTACCAAATGAAAATCTCACAAGGATGTATTGCAAAAGACCTCAGGATTTTTATACTAATATTCAACATGCGGAAGAAAAAAAAGGATTATTTTTTTCCTTACACTAACAGAACCCCAGTACATTGACAAGTTTTATAAATTAACATGCTCCTTCCCCAGTCACTAATACTACACAATAGTACCTTGTGTATGTAATATCCAAGTGGTCTGAATAAGGAGGTGGCACCAAAGCTCTGTGATAAAGACTTTCTACTCCAGAAGCAGCAGGTAAGCTACACAGGCTGCCTTTGCCCCAGAAGATAATGTATGCATTCTTTACTGTCATGGTATCTGCCACATATCTAGTACCAGTGTAGAAGGTTTATGGTTTATTTCAAGTTTTACCCTGTGGACTTTTCTTCTCTACCAAGAAACTTGAATATTCTTTTGTCATGTAGCCTCAAGAACAATGCTGCTTGTGAAAATAAGTCTACTTGCACCTACACATCTATCAAACCTCTACAGTCAGTGCAGAAAATAAGCAGCCATGGAAACAGTCATCACACTGGCACAGAGAATAATATTCAGGAAGTAGAAGGAATGAGTATTTTGAAGCAAACAGGTTTCTTGCTGCCCAAGAACAGTGAACACAAGCCTCACAGAAGCATGTGAGCCTTCTCAAGAGAAACTACAAGCAGCTGTTAGATTTCTCATTCTCCTTTGAGCCCCAATTTCACAGTGAGAAGTGAGTATCCTGTTCAACAAAGAAAAGTGGGTGGTTGGTTTCTTTTTCACAACAGGACCTGACCTGCTGGTTCTGGAGCTCCTCAGATGAAGGCAGTTGGACACATTGCAGCTGCTCAGCTCCGGAAGAAAGCAGTTTTCATTTGGTAATAAAATACTGCTCAAGGTCATTCAGAAGGTATGAAACGTGTGGCTTTAAATTTGTTTCAGGACAGTTGTTGACAAACTGTATCTGAGATACAAAGACAATTTACACAGCTGGGGGGAAATCTTTCTGCAATAAAGACACCTGGATGTTTGGCAGTTAATATAAACTCAATCTCACAAAGATTTTAGCAGTATTTCACCAGGAATTTATCAAAGAATTCAAGCTTTGATTCTTGGATTAAGTGTTCAACTGAGTTCATTTTACATTTAAAGACAGGCTGCAATGAATCAGGAAGTTCAAAGCTACTCTTTTCACTGTGTCATAGAAATGTAGAGAGAAATTCACATTAACAAAAATGATGAAGTAAAAAACCTTACAAAATTTACTTATTGTTGTAAGGAACTTATAGTACAAAACAAATTAAAATAGTGCTTTCTAGTTCCAAAGCAAATGGAAAACCACATAACAGAACCAAGAACATTTAATTTTGCCATTCTTCATGGCTAGTACCACAGTGGTCAATAAGATAGCTTAAGCTGCTATACAAGTACACTGTTCAAACCTATATCTATATACCCAGGAACAGTATTATTATAACAGATTTTAGAGAACTGATAGAGACAAAATTAGAGCAGGTCTTGCCATTGCTCAGCCCCAGGCAGCAGCTGAGACATTCATGCTCTCTTATCCTTCTACAGAAGGGAAAACAGACCAAGGCCCCATGCGTTGGGGTAATGGCAGTTTACTGACAAGCCCTGTGAGACTGAACCATTACAGAGCTGGTGGTGGCAGCAGCAGGATTCCCACAGACACACCCAGGAGTTACACTGAGCACCTTACCAACTCAATGAGATGGGGACACATAGTGCTGTACCACCACAAGGACCAACCACACTCATTATTCCAGAGCGACACCAACCCCTCCCTCTGCCCCACGAGCCACTTTTATGGGGGTTTGATTGATGTCAGGAGGTGTGGAAACAGCCCAGGCCAACTCAGCTCACCTGTGCTGGCTGCTGGGGGAAGTTAGTGCTGGCCTGGCCAGCACCAGGACAGATCTTCCTCTTTATACTTACAAGCTTGATTACTGTATCATTACAGGTATTTAAATCTCTAAAGTCCTGGGTACCAAACATTTTCAAGGGCTTAAGACAGGACTAGACTGGAATAGAGGTTATTCTTTTACTCTGAAAGCTTTGGACAGCATTGCCCAATAATGGTAATCAAAAGCTTCAACAGAAAGCACCTGCTCCCTCTTCAAATCAGACAGTACCAAGGAAAATGAAAGACAGCAGAAAAGGAACAAATGGCTGAGAAACCATCCCTGAGTGCTTGCTTTCACCCCATTTTTACCAATTAAAGCTTTCAACCTGAGTGGACAAGGCATTCAGAAACAGGACTATATATTAAACACCACAATTGTAAGTAAAGAACTTTCATAGCCAGGAATATAGGAGAAAAATATATCTTATAATATAAAAATAGAAAAACATTGACAGAAACAGAGAAGTATGACAGTTAATAGACTAAGCTTTGATATTTGGAAGAGTTTGCTGGTATGTGTCAGAAATCCCTTCAGAAGAGATATACTGACCACTACCTCAGACAAGATTGCTTGAAACTTACCAACCACCCTGCAAATAGACAAGAAAAAAACAAAACCAGGTCTTTAGCTGACTTAATTAGAAAAAGAGGAACCCTGCCACACACCAAAAACACATCATGACAGGACTAAATGTTCTGCATTTTTCACGTTGATGTTGCTAAGTGTTCCTGACTGTTAAAGCATGAAAATGCAAATGTTGCTGACAAACATAAAAGCCTTTTCAATAATCTACTGCCATCTATATTATTAAAAGCACATTTTTCGTATGAGCAAGATTTTTAGCACCACACAGAACAAATCACCATCCTAGCTCATGCTATGAAAAATTCTAACATAATTCCTTAGAGCTGATGAATATTATAACACAAAAGTTTAACACGAACAACTAGAAAGAAACCCCACATGACTGAAGTCCCTTAATATACTTGGAAATGTTATTCTATAAAAATCCGTCTTCACAGTTCATATATCTGTCAGTTTACTATGCTGTTGCTACATGAATAGTTTAATGGGATAAAGCACAGCGCAGCAATACGTGCATTTTGGATGAATGACTTTGGGAGGAAAGCATCTGTCCAGACGGACTGTACAAGACAGACATAAGACACTGAAACAGCTTCAGTTGCAACTCAAATAAGAAATAAACTAGTCCCATGGTCAGAAGGTAGAAATACTACAAGCCCTAATAAAATATTAAAAATACAGAAGATTACTTTCTGCAGTTTGTATAGAGCACTGGGAACAGAGAACCCTCCTCATTCCAATTTAAGCACTACCAATCATCCCGCTTACTTTATATGAGGCAAATTATAAGTCAGAGCTAGACTTTGGCATGGCTAGGAATGGGAAAAGAAGCTATTATTTTTAGTTCTCTGTATTACAAACATCACTTACAGAAAAGTCAGCATACTGATGCCTACAATTCACCAGAAGATCTGTATCTGTTGAATCAAGTATCAATATCAAGTATCTGTTGGACTTCTAGAAACTGTATAGGTCTCTACTATCATAATGGGTTGTTGGGTTTTTTTTTTTGTTTTTTTTTTTTAAAAAACCCAAACACAAATCAACTTGCTGTGTAGGCTCACCACAACCTTATATTTATATGTAAAGAGAAACTTTCCAATCAAGTAGTAGAGCTTGTGAAGGGCAGAGGACTTGACTACATCCAGGTGGTGGCAAGCTGTTATCACATGGCCATAACCATCTCTGTAGCCTATCCCGAGGATTTTAAATTAGGTGTGCACTTACCACTTCCAAATAGCTAAAAGACAAGAAGGTGACAAAGACATCTATTACTAACATCTTAAACCCGCCACTTCTAATCACGGAGAGCAACAGCATGAACTATATAGTTAAGTCCAGTTTAGTAAAATACAACCCTTATCGAGTCTGCGAGACTTACAAATATGTGGAATTACCAAAGGCTTTACCCACATACAGCTACCAAAATGCAAAGCTTTGTGATCAACATTCACGATGCTATCTAAAGTTACTGAGGTTTTAATTGCAATGCACAGGTTTAAGTTTCCAGTAATCCATTTTTCCTGCTCTAGACACATACTAACCAAAGAAAGATGATCCTCTAACAAAGAGGTCAGCGATACAAAACTCCACTAAGTGGCAAGCAAAGAGGGGCATATTAAATGCTGACCAGGTGAAATTTCCAGGGAATGAATACATTAATACTGTGTTCTGCAGATATTAAATCTATTAAGCAATTAACTGCCTAAAGTGCTACATCCCACTACAGGGAATGCAGCTGAGGCTGTCCCTTTTAAGACTGTTAATACCTGGACAAAGAAAATAGGCTCTAAAGCAGCTCATTACCATTCCCAGTGAGAGCTCCTGCAGAAGCTTTCCTGAAGACTTTCACATTTTTATGCCATTTCTACAACTTCACTGCAGGTCCCTCTCAAGTCAATCCCTGATAGTCAGTGTCCTCCCTTTTATATTGAACTAATTAATTCAAGATAATTAAATCAGGCTTTCGGTATTAAAGAGGTGCCTGGGGGAAATAAACCAACAGCAGTGACAGAGTGGGAGTACAAAGAAAGAAAATTGAAATCTCACAGTAACCTCTCCTTCAAGAAAGAGACCCTTGCTTTATTGTCCAGGACTTTTCTTTCTCTTTCAACTTTCCTTTCTGAGGTCCTATTTCTGCAAGATGAATTTATGTTCTGGTTTTCTTATCATCGCTTCCCTGGGAAACATCCTGGCATGCTACAGTATCTTACCAGAATAATGTGACAATGATTAAGAACATCTTCAAGACTAGAAATGTTTTCCAAGCACAAGTCTGCAGCTGTGATTGCAGCAAATATAGTTGGCATTGTGTCTGTTATTAATGATAAGAAAAAGCCTTGACTTACAGGTATCACACACCCCCTCACAGAAAATGGAAAAGGAGAGCTTGATTTCTGTCTTAGTCCCTGCATGAGGGATTTAACAACTGAGCTATCATGGGAAAAAAAAAAAAAAGAGAAAACAGTTACTTTACTATTTTTTTCTTTCCATGAAGGATTTAAAACAAACAAAAAAAATTTAAAAAAATCAATGTTTCGTTCAGAACTAACAAAATCCACAGCTTTGGGGATCTGAACCAGAGAAGATACCAATAACAGCCTTATATTGCTACTACTGATTCTGTGCTGCTGATCTAAATGTCAAAAACTTATTTGTGGTCCAAAGAATTCACCTAAAAGACCTTCTGACTGATGCTGCTGGAGTTACTGAAAATCATCAAATTGCCCCAACACACACAGAATGACGCAACAAACTAAAGATAGCTCTACCAAATTAATGGTTTTACTCTAAGTTTTAAAATAATTAATCACATAAAGAATATACATATTATTGAAGTGGCAGCTAGGAGAGACTGGTGTGTTTACTACCAACTAACACTGATGATAACAATCCTCCTGGAATTGTCACCAGTACACATGATGTTCCCAATATCTACATCTGTGTACTACACTTGAGTTTGCAAGAAGGTCTGCAATGACTGCACATTATGAGGAAGACGTGTATTATTCCAGCAAGCCAAATAATTTTAGAGGACTTATATGCAAAAAAAAAAAAGTTTTCTAGATTCAACTTTCAAACAAGATTATCCAAACAACTAGAGCTCAACTTATTCTTCTGTATGTGACCGAATCCCATTTTCACTATATTTTAAAGGAGAAATAACACTATTACTTTATTTTTGCAAAAGAATATGACAATAATCTTGAATGGACACAAATGTATACTTGGTAAGAGACATACAGAAAAAGAGAAGAAAAAGTTCTAAGTACAAGGTACTACATGGGGCCATCAGCTTAACATCTAACCCTAGAAGTGGATCTTTTTAAAGCAAGAAACAATAAGCCAGCCTGCCAATCACTTAATCAGCATGTCCTCTTTGGGTTGCAACATTTGCTACTTCAGAGGAAATCTCTAGCCTGAAATGCCTTACTCTTACCCACCCACTCACTGCAGAATTTGATTTTAGATCACACTTTGTTACACAGTGGAAATTTGTACCAAGAAGGTAAACAGTCACTTGAAAGATTTATGGTATCTCCAGAAGGTGTTTAGAGACCTCACAGAAGTTCATATTCCAGGGGCTTAAAGATTGAATGACCCAATGAAATAAATCCCTAACGTGTCAGCCTGGGAAATGACCCACCAAAGGAGGAACTCTATTAGCAACCCCAGTTAACCTATGTTATTAAAAAACCCAAACCCAGAATGAATTGATGTGCAAGTCTATGAGCCAAGAGAAACATAGATTGTTAGTCCTTAGAGCAAGAAGATGAGGTTTTAACAGTTGTAAAGTACTGAACTAATGCTCAGAGCATCCTGTTTGGTGGAATTTTTGCTCCAGCATCATATGAAATAAAGCTAAGTATCTGCTATAGGCATTTTTGGCCCCAGAGTAAGATATTAAGATATACAGATAACTCAAGTTCACATTAAACAGGAATAAACAGCAGTCTAAAGTTTTTGAGTGATAAATATATGTTAAAAATGAATGGCTAACAAAGACAAGAAAAAAACNAACAAACAACCAACATATGAGACAGGTCTGGGACCTTGGTTAATCACGATAAAATATATAGGAACTCATGCCCGGAAGAGAATAAACAGAAATAGTTGTGCTAAGAGAAGATAACATGTGGTTAAAAGTGTGTATTGTGTAAAAGCTGAAGGAGTGCCTTCCCTGCTTCTGACATCAGCAACGATTGTGATCATCGTAACCAGAGTGAGAACACAGGAATGGAAGCTATGCTTCCAATGCTTAATGGCATTCAAAGTGGGAGGACCCAACTTAGAGCTCTTAAAGAACTGATGAATAAAAAAATAAAACTACAAGCTTGCAGCCATAATCACTCCAGATCTTAATGAAACCATCTCTCTTGAAAATATCAAATGCAGGGACTACCTGTAGAAAAGGAGAACAACTGAATGTAGGCACTGCGATCCTATCAGCCTGACCTAAACAGATTCAAATTTTAGAACTAGTTTGAAAGAATAAAGAAAAGATAGAAAAGAATTTAAAATAAAATGTTTTCCCCAGTACCTCAGCATCCTTTCAGTAATGGATTTTCCTTAACATACAAGTGTCGATCTGGATTTAGTAAAGCAACCAATGAAAATAACAATGGATCAAGATGAGACCAGTTGAATATTAACATTCCTGTGCAAATAACTTGTCCATTCCTTTTGGAAGTTACTGAGTTCAAGGTATGGGGCAGAGAGGTTTGATGGTCTGGCTAGAGCCAGAGACTTGATGGAAACACCTGCCTGCCCATGTTGTACACCTGTTCTACCCTGCTTCCCAGAAATGTTGAGTGGGCAAGGGGATGTGTAATCACCAGGGGCCCTTGAGGATGGCAGGTCCTGAGATTTGCACCTGAATCCCTGGCAACAGTTCCAATTTTCATCCATACTTTCTAGGAAAAATACCCACAATTTACTGCATGCTCATAGACCTAAAACATGGTTTCCATTATGAGCAATTAGTAAAAATAATGCCATAGCATAAAATCAGTGTCTAAAAAACTACACTTTAAGTGGCTTCCAATAGGCTACAATACCCATCAAAAATCTCCCAGGAAACATTAATGTTTTTCAATATGGCATTTCAACAGCAGAGTTTTAGGAACTGCAGGATAACTAGTCCCATAACTGCAGGGTTCTGGAAATGTAACATATGTTCTGGTCTAACTCCTAAATATTGGCTTGGGTCCTCCCTTCCGACAAACGTTTCTGAAAATTAAAAGCAGTTGGTCTTTCAAAGAAGTATATTTCAACTGTCAGGTCTTTCCCCCCTCCTTAGACACAAATAGATTAAAAATAGAGATTAATTTTTTTTTAAGTAATTGGTTATTAGTTCCATGAAAATTTAAATCTCACTGTCTTTAACTGCAAATCACAAACCTAAAAGATTTGGGGTTTCTCTTTTTCAATGGAAAGAGAACACAAAAGCAGCCTGATATCGAAGCAAAATCATGTAAGACTGCAGCACTGCCAAAATTATTGCTAAAGACATGAACTTCAAAGACAGCTAAAAAAAGAAAAGAAGAAACAAATTCCAGGATATGGAGTTCTACTTTAATAGTAATAAAAGGAAGCAAACAAACAAACAGAGAGGCCAAGAATATGGGGTGGGGGGTGGGAGGGAGGGCTGCCTTTCTTCTTTCTTTTTAAAACCAGAATGAAATGCTCTCTCTTAGATCCTTTAAAACTTACACAAATGTAAATCTAAAGGAATAAGAATTTTCTAGAGTTGTGACTTTGTTTTCAAATTAAGCTTTTGGGGCAAATAATTACTGGGCTATTACTAGTGATGGCAGCACATACTGTTTTCAAATGTGATAATGTTGTATAGGATTACCATATGGTAGCATTTTACACTTGCTTTGCACAGGCTTATAGATCTACACAAAGCAGAAGGCAGGCAAGATTTACCAGGTATTACTGAATGCTGTGTTGTGAGTTAAAGAGCCAAATACCAATTTAAGCAAGTTTTGTCCTGTCCTGTTTTTGCACCATGAGCTGGAGACTGGATCCTGACGGGGCTCCAAATGCCAACGGGCCCTTGGTATTTACAGTGTTAAAAAGCTACCCCAGAGCCAAACTATAACTACAAGTGTAAACACCATGTGCCTCAGCAAATCTGAAGTGCTTTCAGTGATTTCATTTCTCAGGACAATGTAAAATCAAATTCTATTAGATGCCCTCATGAGCGAGAGGAGAAGTAAAGTACACAAAACACTCAAAACACTCAAAACAGAAACCAGCCTATTGAAAAATGAGCAAATGCTGAGCTGGTACATCCAGGCTACTTCTCCACTTCCCCCAAAATGTAACTGCAAATTTAATCTGTGTTGATACATTCTTGAAATTAATGTATTTTCAAAAAGTACCCAAACCCATATAAACAGCATGCACTTGTGGTGCAGTTTACAGCGTAAGCATTAACAAAGGGATAATCCTTCTCTCAAAGAGCTTATTCTCCTCCATTTGGGAGCATCTCAAGACAGCTGAAAATCTTCTCAGAAGAGAACGATGGACATGCTTTATTGAGTCCATGCCCATATAAATGCTCATTGATCCTACTACAGAAATGTCATTAAGCGTCATAGTGATAAAAGTACCAAACTGAACGTATCTGTAAAATTAGCTAATTAATAGAAACATTGGGGGGGGGTGTGTGTGTTACGCATTCAAACTGAGAAAAAACGCCCAAGGCGATAGCCTATCAAAAGATTAATAATGTATCCCTAAGTAAAAATAATTAGGTGCTAATGCATCTATGGAGAATGTTTAATATGTAATACCATCTGTGTAGAGAAGCAGAGATAAAAACACCAATATGTCTGTGACTGATAACAATCTATGAGAAAACATAATTTTGTACAAACAATAGGTCTAAATGCAGCCACACTGCAGAAGGACACCTGGGAGAAAAGACTTGAGTAAATCACTACTCTGGTATGTCTGGACATGAGTTCAGAACTCAAAGCAGATACAAAACAAGCAGGAAAAACTGAATATATAGTTACTATAAAATTGTATTATTGTGGTTTTACACATCTGAAAACAAAAGGTCATGTAGGAGGTAATGCCCAAGGCTGAGCACAGTCATCATCTGCAGTTTCTCTGACTGGTAAGATACATCCAGTTCCTTTGACACCACATTAAACCGTATGTGTTTGTTTATAACTGTTAAAAAAACAACCAACACAGGACATATACAAGTTGTTCATCTCACACGTGTTTATCCAGACATTAGCTAGAAAACTGCCCTTCCTGTTACCCCTTTCCCAGTACCAGATGTAGCACAAGCCAGTGGAAGTGGAGCAGACATAAGCACAAGAACCTAATTCTCGGCACGAAGGAAGTAGCTGAGGACAGGGAGGGGGAAGGGGAGACAAAAACACTTTACACAAGGTCAGTGCAGGAGACTGAGACATCTGTCAAGGCTGGAGGTTGGTACATTTACCTTTATCACAGCAAATACTGGTACTGCAACAGTTTTATGCTTATAGCGTTACATCCTGTGACCACAAGTAAATAGGCATGACAGTATCCTGATTTTTATTTTAAGTCATGTTCAGCAGGAAACAGAGCTAGTCAAGTCTGGCATAAATGTAATGCTTGTTTTCCTTTAGTGTAGAGGAGATGAAGAGACAGAACCTAGAGCCATGTCTCTAATGCTGTGCTTTCAGCTACAGAACTCAACCCCACTTCTAAACAAAGCGCTGTTTCAAAGGCCACAGATCTGATCAACCTAGGGTAGTCCTCATTCAATGGGAAGCTTGCAGAAATGAGGAAATAGGCACAAAAGAGGACTGTAACATAAACATCATCCTTCTGAGAGTTCTGCTAACTCTCACTGCCAGATGCTACCATAAAGCATGAGGCTTTGGGTTGTGTTGTCAAGTTTACCCATGTAAAGAAAGCCTAGGTAAGGTTTTCTTTATACTACTTGCTTTAAACACGACTGAGTAAGGAACGGGAATTGACTTCACAGGCAGCACAATTTCATCAGTAATCCACCTACTTTGGTACCTGGGTCCTGCATCTATGATGAACAGCCTAACAATTAATTATTTAGAGGAATTGGCAGAGATTATACATCCAAGCATAGCTGGCCAGCACACGGGTCCTTGCAAGTGTCCCTTCTGCATTAGAATGCATTATCAGCTACTGCAAATGCTGACAGTTACTACATTTGGTCAGGTACGTGTTAGACAGGATACAACTGTTTAATCTGCTGCACATGACATATACTAGTTTATACAGGAGAGCAGTTCATAACAGAAAGGTGAAGAGTATCTGCACATCTTGTGTTACAATGCTAAATACACCACCACTGGACATGCTCTCCAGTTATGATGTAAATCCCTTGCAATTCAACATTCACCCAAAAATTATTTCACTTAAGCACCAATGAAATTTAAAAGATCCTGATTCTGTATGGCTTTCTCTAGAGGGATCTCAAAAGAGCTTACAACTGATGGAATGAACTGCAAATTATAAGTAGCGTTTTAAAAACCTACTCCTCTTCCTAAAAGAATCACCTTTTTAAACAGATTAGAAAACTTTCTTTGTGGACAGAGGCTGTTTTCTACTAGATTCGATATAATGTGAACTTTCTTCTACATCACCTTTGTAAACAAGGCTAACCAAATGCTATATTTTTTCCTTTTTTTTTTTTTTAGCTAATGAGTAGTGGAAATGAAACAGTGAGGTGATGTAACAGATATTTGAATTTGAAATCGTAGTAGTTTCTCCAGGCTCAAAGCAAAGAGGTGATTGTCACAGAGCTGGTAGCTGATCAGCAGATGTCTCCCTACAGAGCACTGGCTCATGATACTCAGAAAAGCTGAGGGCTTAGGTATGTTTCACGGGAGATTAAAAAAAAAAATCCATTCAGAGTTACAAATCTGTAAATTTAATTTTAACTTCATCTTGCTTGGGATGTCCTTGAGCTAAAATGGTTGAACACAGAATCCATGAGGGAAAGATTCACTCATGTTTGCACTGTTCTTGCACCCATCCAGGGCATACACTTTTAGCATGTATAAGAAAAAGGCTACGGGAGTAGATGGAAAAAGAATATGGGAGTAGACGTGGTATTGTTCCGACAAAACACATCCATAGGCTCTCACATGTACATACCACCTGTGCTGAGTGAGTTGTGTGGTATTTCCCCTGGGTGTTGTGACAGGTGATACCTGTCCCTCTGTGCTGTTGACACCTGCAGCAGGATATGGAAAATCAGCTGGACCGAGCCTCCCCGTGCCCTACGGCTGTGTTCATATTACTTACTTCATATTCCACGCACTGAACGTGGAATAGGGATCACTCAGACAAATCTATCATTAATGCACTGCAGAACAAGTTTCTCCAAGCTATCTACACATACACTGGAGCCCCTAAGGCTTCCGACTAGTTTCTAAATCAAACCCATGCATTTTAAAAGAGAAATGCAGACTCTGTAAATCATTGATTTTCTTTTCAGCATGCAATTAAGACATTTGTTTTCAAGAATGAATTGAGCAGGGAAATAAGGTTCATTCTGCAGCATGTCAACCTGTTGGCATAGCTGGCACTTAGAGATTCTTAACTCATCTGTTTCCCAATGCTTTAAAACGTTCCAGGAAAGATTAAGCCTTCTGCTGACCTAGCATTTAATGAAAATCTATACCAATGATTAACTGACATTAATATTTGATAAATGCACAGACAAGCCATACCCAGACATTTACACCTTATTAATAATTTGCTCGAGTGTATTTTAACACAACTGCTGAAGTCAGCACTTTGCATAAAAGTGAACACTGGCAAAACCACTACATTTCTGAATTGGAATGCCTGCCATGTCAAAAACTAGTTCACGGTCGTTACCCTATAAGGTCAGTAGCTGTGAAGGAACACTTGCTGGATGCTTAACTGAATGTTTATTCATTTTCCTGCATAAAACTCTACAAACTTAGCAGTAAAAGGTATTCAAGGACTTCATGTTTGCCACCGGTGCTCTGAGTAGTCTTTTAGCTAATATTTTAATACAGAGAACCCTTCAATATAAAGCACATGACTAAGACTACTTAATACCTCTACTCCTCTTCCAGTACCTGAAAGCCAGGGATACATTTAACAACAAAACCTCTATCATGCATGTCTCTTTCCTCACCATGGCTGTAGATCAAAGCATGCAGACAATTTCAGACTTAGCCTTCACACAAGCTTTCGAACGTCCCCACTTTTTAGACCTAATTTGCTTTTAATGTCAATTAAAAGACTTCCCTGAGAATTTGGGAAAAAGAAAATTTTCTGCAGTAATTCAAAACCTGGTTTTATTCTCAAACTGTCACATAATTATTAATATTCAAGTACAAGCCAAATGTTTCCATATCAATGTTTTTGGTGTTTCAATATTTCACATGTTCTTTAAGTGATGGGTTTAGTTAGCCAACAGCTGCAGACATTTCAGTACCTGGGCATGGGAAAACCACCTCTGGAGATCCGGAGACCAGTTTATTTTACATGTTGGACACTGAAAATTTAACACTTGCCACATGAGTAACTACAAACTAAGTGCAGCAAAAAACAAAGGCTTCCACCTCTCCTCACACCCTCACATTTTCAGGATCAGAATCACATCATGAGTCTGTTCCTTGATTCAGTCTTTTCGGTGTCAGCATCCAACATGAATACATGCTTTTTAGATGCAAGAGGCTATGACTCTCTGTCTTCAAAATCTGTCTTCAAAAATCTACTTAGGTGTTTCACTGCATGCCTTTGTTCTATGTTCCAATGTCTGATAACCCATTACCTTCCCCACCAGTTTTCCCACTTGGTCCAACACTAGACCATGTCACTAAGCAGTGGTGGTATGTTCAGAGTTTAAGCCTACTACACAATGCACTATGATGATCCAGGAGTAATCTGCAAGTAGAAACACCAGCTTCCAGCCCTGGCAGTGCAAGGGATGCTCATTTGCTGCTCCTCCTACACGTCTGCCATGCCTCATCCTTGTTCACCTTCAGCTTTAGTATCCCAGGGCTGATCATTCAGTCACCAGGACATGTTTCTGTTCCCTAAAGTGATGAGATGGCAGCAAGGCGATGCTTTCAAATTTCAGTATGCCACAGCTGATACCCACAGTACATGACATGACACCTTTGACCTGCAAGAAAATCTGCCTATCAAAACCTAAAAGGTCAAAACCACTTCTTTTTTTTCTATGATTCTAAAATAACCTCACTTCAGGAGTCCTTCAGGACGCGTCTATCTCATTAAACCACCCGCAACACACACACAGACACATCCCCCACTCATCGATCTCCATCAGCTCTAGCCCGGCGGTCGGGATGAGGCAGCGCACCCCGTCCCGCTGAGTTTCAGCACCACGGACGCCGGCGGCCGCGCCGAGCTGCTGGGAGCGGGGATGCCGAGCGGCCCCTCGCTCCGCTCCGGGACACCAGGAGCTCCTCAAATCACGGCATCGACTTTCTCTTGGGAGTTCCCGGGGCCACCGGAGCAGGATACCCCTTCTCTTTTTTTTTTTCCCACAAGCACAAGGGCCACCTGGCAAGTCCTTGCCCCACCAGGCCTCCAATCACCCAACCAAAGACGGGTTGATGGACAAGCAGAGCACTTGTTCTAGTACCATTACTCAGCTCCTGTGAAGGCTGAGTGAATCGATTCTGTCCATCGGCAGAGAGCTCTGGAGATACTGCAAGGCCTCCAGGTGGGCTTTTTAACTTCTGCCCCCTCCCTTTCCATGTCACGGCCATTGTCTGCCCTCTGCTCTGTTTCACTGTGGGTCCCACTTGCCCACAGAGACGGGCGGGCACGGGTTTACTCTGAGGACCATCCCAAGTCCGTGAAGGCATCACAGGCTGCTCAAGTCCCCCTGGGGCTTCGCGAGGGTGGGAGTGCCCGACTCTCTCCGCGCCCTCGCCACAAGTCGAACGGGGTACGCTATACACTTCTACGGGCACCCGTCAGGCTCTCGGCACAGCGACTCAACGCAGCTCCGCTGCCCGCGCTCCAGCGTCGACGCGACGCCCATGCGCGAAGTGGCAGCGGCCGCGCCGTCGAGCGCCGTTACGCCGGGGCAGCGCCCCCGCAGGGCAGGGAGCCGGGTCACCCGCGCCGCGCCGAGCGGCCTCCCCGAGGCCGGGACTCACCTGCAGGAGGCAGCGGCCGGGCGCGGCGTGCTCGGGCAGGCGGCCGCGGTACACTTGACGCTCGAAACGGGGCTCGTTGTCGTTGGCGTCCTCCACGCGGACGCTGAGGCGGCAGGCGGCGGCGCGCGGCGGGCGCCC
>VXBZ01000394.1:138983-213574 GCA_013399135.1 Heliornis fulica | reverse complement strand
GAAGCCCCCCGGCGGCTCGGCGCCCCCCGGCAGCCCCGCGCGGATGTCCCCCACCAGCGTCTCGGCCGGCAGCCCCTCGTCCACCGCCAAACTGAGGTTATACACCGGGGCCGCGCCGCTGCCCGCCGCGCACAACCGCAGCAGCACCAGCAACGCCAGCGCCCGCTCCGTCGGGGAACCGCCGCCTCGCCTGCCCCGGCACCTGCCGCCCCGCAGCCGCCGCTCCATGCTCCGTCGCTAAGCCGGCATCGCGGGCAGTCCGCGCCGCTCCCCGCTGCCGCTGGGCAGGTGACTTCGCCCCGCCGCCGCGGGAGGAAACCCTGTGCGCCGCCCCCGTGTAGGACAAGCCTGTGCGAAGGGGCGTGGAGGGCGGCTCCCCGCCGCCGCCACCGCCTCGCGCAGCCTCCGCCCCGCCGGGCCCGGAGGCTGGCGTTCCCCCACCACCACCGGGGCATGTCGCGCGGGGATTGGGTGGCGTGGCTGCGCTCAAGGGCAGCCCTGAAGTCGGACTGGATTCCTCGGGGCGACGCTGGCTTAGCTGCCGGTGGGGGAAGCGCACGGGCTGCCTCTGGCCGCAGGGACACGTCTCACGGAGAAGTGGGAATTAGAGAAGCAGAAACCTGCGAGGATGGGCCGGCTTGCTCAATTCAGCAAGAGCTTTTCTTGCTTTAATGGCCCCCGGTTTTCCATGAAAAGGCTTGCTTGTTAGCCCAGCGTTAGGTCAGGCAGGGAAGTGTTTACCAAAACTAAGCTCCAAGTAGAAACTTCAATCAGCTCTAGCGAGACTGGAATTTCCTTCCCTTTTCACTAATCCTGACTCCCATGGCTATCAGGGAATGGCCTAGGGATGATTAGTGCTGCTTCGGTGACAGAATATATGGCATCGTATAAGCCATCATATAGCCATCGTATGGCAAAGTACCAACAGTTTGGCTTTCCATGAAAGCTAAGTACAATGCTTCAGCAGTTACCAGTCGGTTGCTGTTCCCACTGGTCCTTCACCAAACTTCATTTCACCATGCACGCAACAGTCTGGCAGGCGGTCAGGGACAACCACTTTCAGCCTAGGGCAAACAAGTAGAATCAGGGCAGAGACAACAAAGCTGCAAGAAGAGTTACCATAGCTCTGTGTTCTCTTGTGAAGGGGCGCTTGGGAGTACTGACATTTTGCAATTTTCCACATTTCCAGGTTGCAAACACATTACCCAAGGTTTGCTGCCAGAGCACCCATTCCCTCAGGAGGGGGCAAAGCCACCACCACAGCCCTTGATGTATCCACACAGGGGAGGAGAAGGGGGAGAGAAGGGTTTGGGTTTTTTTCAACATTGTTAGGACCTAACAGTTCCACATATCTAGGTAACAGGGAGAATTTGATCCTAAAGTAAGTCCAGAAGCCTTACCACACATCTGCATGCACAGGAAGTGAGACACAGGAGATCGTATCCACTGTCTCTGACTTGCCCCCTTGGATAGAGATGGGGCTAAGTAAAAGCTAGATTTTGTCAGATCTTCTTAGGCACACTCTGAGAAAGTCTGTATATTTATATACTGTGATAATTGCAAGCATAGAAGCAAGAAGGAAACGCTGAGGCCCTTGCCAGTTTCATTCATATTCATTGAGAAAACACATGGATCCTCCCCAAGTCACAGATGTTCAATATGAAAATGCCTAAATTCCACTGAATCACAGCAAGCTTGGAAAAACAGCCATGTCCCATGCAGCCCGTGCAGTCACTAAGAAAACATGTGAATCATGTTCAATCAGGCACATTTGCTGAAAAACTAAACAAATCCTGCTGTTGCCAAGGTCGGGCAATGCCTAAAGAGCAAAACTCTGTATGGAGATACAGCATGTGTGAAGACAGCAGGGGAAAAAATAAGATGGACGTGTTATCTGTGGTTCTGGCAGTATTAATACATGACCAAACATTTGTGTATTTTGTGAGACCAGGGGACTTTATCCGTTTTACTAGTAAAGTTGTATGAAAGCACTGCCCAGCTGCACTGTGTTTCCAGAAATACCTCATCTTTGAGACACTACAGATGTCTTCTCTGAGCATAAGCCTCACCTTGTAAGTGTTCCTTCATCTGGTGCAGCTTTCTGCCTTCTCTGAGACTTTTCTTCCTAAGTTTTTTTCTCTCCCTCTCTTTTGCATGTTCGTGACCTCATTCCTTTTCTTCCAAAAATCACAAACAGAAGTTTCCAAATCTTGAGGGGATGTTTGCCGTCTCCTGGATATATTTAGCTACCCCTGCTGTTCCCCACCTTCTAAGTGACATGCTGACCTACACGGAAAAGGGAAGCTGCTGGCATCGTGTAAGACACCGAGGAAAGCTGCCACCATGACATTGTCCCAAAGAAGCAAGGGTGTGAGGTTGTAGTGTACTAGCCACTCCTTACATCCTCAACAGGTCACGCTCATAGCGAAGACACTTGACAGCTACCAAGTCTTCTAAGCGTAGAAAGTGGACATGAGCCTAACGCTCTTTGAAGGCAAGGAATGATGGTTAGAGCACGTTCCAGTTTAGGCGGGATCATCTGCTAATGTGCCAGCATCCTCAGCCAGATAGCAGCATTGGTTACTTCTCCAGCTGTACCAGCCCTTTCCTGGAGGTGGCCACCTCTGACTCCGTGAGAAGGTGAGCAGCATGTGGGAGGAACCACTGCCGTTTCCAGCCCTGCCTCTTAAGGCAACGAGCGTTGGTGCTCCCAGAGCGGCGCCGTGTGCCAGTTCATCTGTCCCCGGGGCAGGGACCCAACCTCCAGGAAGGGAGCAAGGAAGGAGACTGGAAGGTGATAACTGTACCAGCTGCTCAGATTTAGTCAGTCTGTATTTGTAAATCAGTATTTGCTGTAGCTTGATCCTCCTTGGGCTAATTGAAATTCTCTTTCCTTCAAGGAGAATTAAACTGTAGCAAACTCAATCTGTGCTGGGTCCTAGAGCACAAAAGATCACTGAAGCGGAGATAGTGGTGTTAGACCCATGAAAGCCCATCATTACGAGAGTTAATTCTACCTACAAACCTTGTTTTGCCCATGGAACAGCTGCGGCAGCTTAAGATGCGACCCTCTTGTGGTGCAGACATAGATGGCTGAAGTGGTAAAGCAGCACGACTGCTTCCTTTGCTGCAGCTCGCTGACTTACTGCAAACCGTCTTCAGCAGCAGCAGTTTAAACCGAACCAGCTGACTGGGGACTGACACAGGGTGGGAGCGCTAAGGATCCATTCCAGCGCTCATCGGGTGGGCGGTAGCAGCCAGCTGAGGTCAGAGAGTGCCTGAACTGCTCCAGGCAGAGCTGAAGCAAATAAAATAAAAATCTTTCCATGAAGTTATTTCCTGTGCTGTTTGAAGGCGTCATGGTCTCAGCTGCTTGACACTGCCTTTCAGCCCGCAGGCACTATGCTTCCATTCCTGCCTACCAGGTGGTGGTCCATGATCCTCTGTCGGTTTACTTTTAAGGACAAAAGATTAGTTTAAGTAACACTGAAACAATGAATTCTGTTAACCTCAGTGGGGTTTTTTTGTCTGTTCCTATTGCGGATTACAGAGATCCCGTGTAAATCAGCTTTCTGGCAGAACTGTGGGGTGAGGAAGCACTAATGTGTTCAGCTATCACAGCTGGGTCTAAAAAAGGGTGTCTGCGTACAGCCTTACTGGCTGGGGTCACTACAGATATTCAGCCTGGAATACATGATGTATGGAGAAAGCATTAGCTTTGCAGAGCATCAGGTGTTTCGTTATTTATAGTTCCCCAGGTACACGTATATTGATTTCAGCAACACCCCTTCAAAGGAGTGTCAGCTGCACAAAAGATTTGCTGGTGACCAAATGAAGCTGGTCCCAGTTATTATAATAGGGAGCTATGCTTAGGACTAGGGTCCTTGTAAATGCAGTGAAACGTAGTTAAAAGTGATTTAGTTTTGTTTTTGTTGGGTGTTTTTACTGGTAGTCATCCTTTGACTTCTGATCGCAAACTGATTTGAAGAACTCATTTTGCTGTGGAACAGATGCTTGGCCTTCACTGTCAAAGAATAATTTTGTTGCCAGAATCTGACTGGAAATAACATACCTGAACCTGCCTTCAAAGGTAGGAAATACTTTCGTGCTGGTTTGAGTGCTATGAGGCTATGCTATGAATAGTAGTAGCAGGGTTTTTTCCCTTTCATTCCAGATTTACTGTGATGTCTTCACTCCGTTCATGGAGTGGGTGTTGCTGCCGCCTCCTATGGGCAATTATTTCAGATTTTGTCACTCGGATGTAACCATCTAAGTAGGATAGCCCAGATCAATATTTCAACATCTACTTTAGTTCACTTATCTCATATGCTATCATCCAGGCCTCATCTGATGTCATGATTCCATCTTACAGATCTTCATTAATCTCTTTGCTGTCAATCCCATTCTGTTTTTACTTGCCACCTTCCCAGCTGCAAGCCCAAGCATCACATCCCTTGTCAAGTTAATTGCTCCTGTTTCCTCACAGGGAGCAGACAGTGCTATTACGCATGTTGTCTGCTCCAGCATCGCAAGAAACCCCCCACGCAGCTCAAATGTGTTTGGGTCTGCCTGCAACACGGGACTGTATTCTTCTGTTCAGGTTATATAAACCCCACTGTCCCCTGCAGGCTGAAAACACACTCCTTGTTCATGCACAATACATAACTGATACTTTTAAATGAACTCAGTTGCTGGAAAATTTAAATAAGATAAAATAGGAAAAGAAACATTAGTGGAATTAAATGAGATTCCGATAGATAGGTTTGCATTCAGATTTTGACATCCAATATAAATTTTTAAAATGTGATAGCTGTTCACATCCTCATGTGGTTTTCAGTATATGTCATGACTAACATATCATAACATTATCTTTAAAGCTGAAGGCTTTCTTTTGCGATGCAGATTTAATGTAATTCCTTTAAAATGGCAGAGGGTTTACCCTTTGGAGCCAGGAATAAACACACAAAAACTTTCCGCTACATCGGTTTCATTTCACATAAAGCTGTCTTGTGCCTTCTGCTGAACCCAGAGCTTATTGTTTTCTCTAAAACTTGGAGGTGAGCTCCAGAAACCTTGATAAAATATAATCCCAGATCAGATTTAATATGCCCTTGCTGTAATACCTCCCTTGACTACTGTGTTGAATGTTCACATAAAATGTATGAAGCTATACAGATTATCAACTTTTCTCACACAGTAAGAGATCACAACCTGCGATCAGATCCAGAAGTCACATTCAGTGTGTGTAGAAGAACAGAAGTCAAAAAGGCACAGAGACAAGAAACAACCCAGGCCTAAATCTTGCCATCTGATGTATTTCTCTGAAGAGCAAATGACACTGAAAGTACACAATGAACAAATGTAGCTGCAGGAGTTCTAAATCCACAGATAATCTTCATCTGGATGCAGCCTCATAACTCAGGGATGGGAGCGCAGTGTTAGAGAATTTATCCTACTCTTCCAAAGTCCCTTTCCCTGTAAACCCTGAAGGTTTGAAAAGCAAGATTTGGCTGAGAACAAGCAAAACAAAAGCATCACAACTGTATCTGAAGACATAAGAAGTTATCAAGTAGAGGATTGCTGTGAATTGGCTCTTCCCAGATTTCCCTTCAGGGATGTCAGTCAGACAACATTAACATTGGCTGAGGCAGTGCACAGCACCACTGCTACCAGAAAGCCAAGATACAGTGGTTGGGAGTTAAAAGTCATTGGCGTTGAAACTGCAAACAAAATGCAAATAGCAAGAACGATCACAATGGCGTGCCATGGAGTAGGCTGCGTTTTCTGTCACTTGTGGTCTTTAACACCAGGATAGGCTGCTAACAGCCATGTTCTATTTCAGCCACAAGTGACAGTGCTTTATGCAGGAATTACCAGCTAAAATGCAGTCAGGCTAAATGATTATAGAGCTTTCCTTTTTGGCTTTCACATCTATGAAATCCAGTTTCCCAGGGAGCTGCCCTCATCACCGAAGAGCAGCCCACACAACATGCTTGAGGTCTGGAAAGCTGCTGCTATCACTTCATCAGCTGAAGGCCCTGCTGAGGGCTCCATCCAGCTTGTGGCACTGAGAGGAGAGAGGGTCAACATATAAAGCAGTATCTTAATATGCTAATCCACTATGCCATCTGATTACCCTGCTGGCTTGAGCTAAGTAATCATTTAAAATAGCTATAAATCAGAAATGGGCTTTGCTTTTAGAAGTAAAATATATGGTAATTCACGTATGAATTAAGGCCCCTGGCTATTTTCTCTCTCACACGTGCACACACACTAAAAGCAGCTAACTCACCAGCAGTTTCCAAGAGTCTTTGCACTCCTCTTCCAGATGATAACTTCAGAAGGAGTTTAGATGCCTGAGCCTTGGCTGCTGTGCTTCAAGTGACACTGCCACAATTACAATCCTAGAAGTTTTGCCTGTTCTCTTACAGAGCCTGTTAAGACAAGGCTGTAAATACACAAGAACGAAGCAATCCTTACTGTTCCAGGAGCTAAGTGCCCTGACCTGCTGATTTTCAGGGCACATGGTATTATGCATTCGGGGAGGCGACAGCTGGAGGTGTGGCTGGATGGGGTGAAACCCTCCAGAAGCCATAGCGGAGTGGATGTTTGTGTTACCTCCTGTAACAGGTTTGGTTTTGTCAGCAGCTGGCAGTAAACTGAGCACCCAGCAGCTTTTGGATAGGCAGCTGTTTTCACTAGGTGTGAAAACACATTTGAGCAAATCCTAATTAGCAAATACTATTTGCTCGGAAGCAAGCCAACGAGTGCTGGATCGAGAGTTTGATTGCCTTTTTTAATTTAGGGCATACAAGATGCATCTAAAAGCAATTCTGCCAGCTTCCTCCAACTATTCCAAGTCTGTAGAGGGATAATCTTATTTTTACGGTACTCGCACTGAATTATCCAAGGTCCTCACCCTTTTTTTACAGAGTTGATCTTTACAGAATCTACAGGGCTGAGAAGGTTCATTATGACCATGCCACAGAGGAACACACACAGAAATGAAATTACGTGTCCGAAGGGCACATTTGCGCCCTCCAAGGGACAGAGAACCCCAAGGTAATGTACTGCTGACCCTGTTCTTCTGCTGGAGATTTCACAGCACCACTTTCAGGGTCCAAAGCCTGAGATAACAAACCCAAGGGATGGGTTACACACCAGAAAAGTCCCAACTATTTCACCATGACAGTTCCTAGAGCCAAACTAGTGTCTTTTCAGAGTAAACAGTCTTGGTGAAGATCTCCATGCTGTGCATGAGGTCGATATGCCCACAGCCACAGAGGGAATGAACAATGCATCCTACATCTCCTGTATCCCAAGGCAGGGCCTTGTGCCTTGTTTGTCCCTGCTCGCTCTTGCCAGTCTGCTCTAGCTGTATTTGACTGCTGACATTATTTTCCTGGTATGCTTAGGAAAAAAAATAACAGAGGTAGCTGGCATATCAGCTCTCACATTCTTGAAATAACAGCAGCACAGCAGTGGTTTTAAAGTTTGAACCGTGGAGATCACACTATTCCCCAAAGCAGATTGTTTCCCAACAGAGAACTGTCAATGAAAAATCTTTTCATATTATCTTTTCATCACTCCTAGTTGTATTCATGAATATTCACATCTTTGGCTACGTTATCTTCAGCTGTTTATGGGTTGTAATGCTTCCATGCATCGCTCGGCAGTAGGTACAGAAGTCAGTGTTTGTATTTCAGAATGAACTCAGCCAAAGAGGATAGGGAGGAGAAGCTTCTCCAGCCTGTAGCTAAGGCTTTGAGATAATATACTTGGGGAAAAAAAAGAAGACTTTCAGGTATCTGTAAAAGGAAAGCAGCACTTCTAAACCCATATACATAATTGTGACACTGTAAAGGAATTGTGAAGTGGTTTAGGTATAGAAATGAGTGAGCAAAGGATTGCGCTGTGCTGGAAGCAGACCTCATGTGCAAGGAGGTCTAACTGCCTGCAGAGGGGAACATGCTTATACCACCAATTCCAGTGTTTCTCATGTCAAGCAGAAACAAACCAGTACTGAGAAATATCTTAGTGACTTGAAATACCATCTGTTCCCACGAAGCAAAATACATAATGGACTGAAAATTCAGAATATGGAGAAATGGGGTGCTCTGCTGATTTTGGGCTGTGCCCAGGGCACTGTTTTCCCATCACAGGAACCAGAGAAAGACCATTTCTGCAGCTGGTCTCAGGGCTCTTCACGGAAGAGCTGCTGCAGGGTGGGCATGCATGGGATCCACACTGCCCCACAGGGGCAGGGACACCAGGCTCCAGACCATGCCCACCTGGCACAGGACCTCACTCTGCCTTTCTCAGCTTTCGTTCTCTGACCACCATGTCCCCACCCATGCTCACCACATCTCTAATGAAAAGTGGGCAGGAGTTTCAGACCACCACACAAACCTGAACAGCTACGTGGAGCAGGATGCTCATGTCCCCTCAGTAAAATCTGGACATTTTATTTCTGGCTCCATCTTCAGTTTATTGCTGTGTGGTGGTGAGGGAAGGGGAGGAGACTATCAGGCAATGGGACTTGCTGGGAGCTGTAGGTCTTTTTCTAGGTCTGGGAGCAGTTCACAACTTCCTCGTTGATGCTAAAGAAAACAACACATATGAAAGTGCTCCGGTGAGGCTCAATATAGGTTCTCTCTCAGGCTTAACTCTCAGTTTACACCCATAGAAAAACCATATTGCCAGCATGAGCTCATGACATGGTGATCTCTCTCCAAATGCTCATTTTGGCTGCGGCACTTGGAACAGCCTGCTGTTTTCTCTGTAGCTCAGTCGTGCGATATTTCACCTCGCTCTTCATCAAGAACCAGGAGGGGTCCATATTGCAATGGAATGAAAAAAAATAACAGCAGTTTTAATTTAACATGAGAGGGCCTTTTTAAAGGACAGCCACAACTTTGATTTTCATACATAGAGCAAGGGGAAGAGTTCAGGTCTGCGTTTTCTCTCTTCCTTTTCTCCTTCTGGCATGAAAGAGCTGCTCCCAGTTGTTGACACAGGCTGTTGGGATTTCATTGCGCTAAACAGATTGTTGGCAGCTGGTGGGAAGGTAAAATGAATTAATCCGTGCTGAAATAACAGTTTTTACTTTTAAAAGTGGCACTTGTTTGCAAGTTCTGAAGCTCTCTACAGATGTGAATTGGTGAAGCTTTATAGTGGTCCCATCGCAGGGGTAAGTAGGGCGCCGCACATTTTGTTCCCAAGCACAGAAGGCACCTGACTTGTCTGAGATCAGACTGAATGCACCCGATCCAGAACCATCAGAAATCAGGGAAAGGATTTCCTGAGATTTTGAGGCCTTCCAAGCCAAGACCTAAACTAGGAACAGAAATAGAAAATAATCCATGACCCTCAAATCTCTCCTGTAATTGCTATTTTAGGCTACTTTCCTTCCTTCTGTTTTAGAGCAGACTTAAAGCAGAACAACAGCCAAACCATGGTCATTTATTATAAGACAATACAAGTGAACTTGTGCTAAAGCATTCCAGCAAAAATTTATATAGGAAAAATAATAGTACTTTGTGGCCAAGAGAATATTTAAAGGAAATCAGAATGAGTTGAAATATCCCCATGGGCTTCTTTATTTGAGCACCAAAGCACTTATCTGAAATGCTTTATTTACTGCAACAAATTCATCCTGTTATTACCTAGATTAATGGCAGAAGTACCAACTAGAAGTCAGGACTCAATAGCGTACTGGGGAAATGAAAAATACAGACCACTCAGAATGCCCACTGTTAGGCAGCTAAGCAGATGAAAATATTATGTGATTAATTTTAAACTAATAGGAAGATTTAACTGCTCATTGCATAAATAAGAGTTATGTAGTCATAACTATAGGAACATCTAGAAGTATAGACAGCTCTTAATTATGCAGGAGAAAATTGTCGTGGCTGGGAACTAATCATGCCACAGGTATGGAACATACCCCAGTCGCTCTTAAAAAAAAAACAAACAAAAAAGAGGTTATTTACTTGCAAACAATGCTACCAACTCACTCTACACCTAAGCTGGGAAACACAGCTTTGTAAGCAGAGGTTTAGGACCTCTTCACTCTGCAGTCAACACAGCGTCACTGACATTTTGCTCCTACCAGTTGTTCAGAGTATCTTTTCATGTTGTGATTTACATAGGCTTTATATTATCTGTAGATTTTCTCTGGATGGCCACTTCTTATTCCCCTTGAGTGAATATTTAAACTGATCACAGCTACAGTAATGGAGGATTTCCCCAGTCACCTGCTAACAACAGTCTTGCAAGAGAAAATAGCATGCCATTAGTTTCATCCTCTTTTCTCTCCTAAGAGCCTAAGCTCCAAACCACTTACTTACCCCACCCGAGATGTTCTGACCGAGAAAGCAAGTTTCCAAGTCAAAGATCTTGAACAGAAAATGGTTCTCCAGCTACCCCTTTTTTTCTCTCTCACATTAGCAGCCCTCCAGGACGAGGGCCAGCACTAACTGGTTGCTGGGCCAGGAAAGGACAAGCTCGCTTGGATTGCTGGAAGTTCCCAGGCCAAAACCAACATATTCAAGTCAAGAAGTAGCCAAAGCACACTGTGGAGCACAGGCAGTATCTGCTCACAGCAGGGATAAAACCATCTCATAACCTCTATTGGTATCAGTTTCTGATCAGATGGAAGCTGCATCTTTGAAAGGAACATGCTGAATGAAATTGTTGCTGGGGAGGTAGAGGCATGGATGAAATTATGAGATCCATCTCCAGAAGGATTAATCAGAATATCCTGGCCAGGCAATAGATAGAAACAAATAAAAGAAAAAAGAAAAAAGAAAAAAGAAGAAAAAAGAAAAGACAGAAAAGTTGTCCTGGCTAATAATACTGTCCTGAGCATTTAGAAATCCAGCCAGAATAAGACTGGAAACCCACCCAGGCCTTTGGGTTATAGTTTTGGAACAACCTAATACAGACATGCTCAAAGACACTCTTTGCTTTCTCCTCAGGTTACAACCCGCATCCAGACAACATCACCTCAGACCCTTTTAGATCCAGTTTCAGCCATTTTCTTCCCATTGGTGCCCCTTTCCCAGCTAACCTCTGTGTAATGCTACTCTTGATAGATTATACAAGAGAGAGCTACAAGACGAAGTATGTATCATTAACGTAGTACTCTCCCATCCATATTTCTTTCCAAGAACCCCAACAAATGAAGGACAACAAAGGGAAATTGCTGCCCCAAGGTAGAGAAGAACAATCCTTATATATTTCTCACAGGGATTGTTTTAGTTCATTCATGAATTATCATAACACATAAAAACATATGTAAAAGGTATTGGGTGAAAGGCTGGCCTGACTAAGATCAATGGCAAATCTCCCATTTACTCTAACAGGATGGGATTTCAACACTAAGCTCCAAAATAAACCTTTTTTTTTGCCTACAATTCCTTGGATATGCATAGCACGCATTAGGCAGATGCTCTGCAATTGCTCAACAGCTAAAATAGTTATACCTTTCCCCTGGAACAATGACTTCTCTCCCTGCTAGAAGATAGAATAACTCCTTCAGAAAAATGACACCAAATTGTCAGGGTTTGTACTATCTAGTCGGGATTTGGCATAACCAAGGGAACTCACTGGCTGCTGGCTCTGACGTTAATAGTATGTAATTGCACAGTTTGGGAACTCGCCTTTGGTTTTCCACTCATATGTGTCTCCGTGTCCAATTTCAAACACAGTTGTGAAACAAGGCATAAGTTGCCAAGTGGAAAGGTTAAGGAAAGGGAGGTGCACTGAAATACCCCTCAGTGAGCCCAAGGGCAATTACTTGGGCACCAGGGAGAGTAGGCTGTGACAGAGACACACTCAAAGAGGATGCCAAACTCCCTCAGCAGTAGCAGCACACAGCTTACCTCTTCCTGTTGCTGCTCTCTGGTAGGACAAAACCCAAACCAGCATTTCATCTGCTCCAGTGTAAGCACCCACAAACTGACCTTAATTGCCTGAATTTGTCCTAATAAACCAGGTGGGGAGCTGTGATGGGCTGGGATGTAAACAGGCTGGTCTCTGGCCAGGGCACTGCAGCCAGGCAGATACAGGAGTGATAACCCAAGGGCTTTATTCTGTTGTCCTGTGCACCCAAGTCTTGGGCAGCAATGTGGGAGATACAAGGACATAAAACTGTTGCAGATATCAGGTGGGCAGCTCTCCAAGGAGGGATGAGGCAATCACTGGCAAGATAAGCCTCTTTTTGGGAAGGAGAATGTGTGTTAAGGTTCTCTCTTGGGAGACTAGTTTCCTACTGAATTACTCCTCCGTGAACTTGTGCTTGGCTTTTTCACTGCTCACCAAATCAGGTATTAAAAAGCCTCACAGGCATGCTGGGAGATGCAATTCCCTCCTCAAAACCTAGATCTAAAGCAATTGCTTGATGCAGGGAATTTTTGTCTGCCAAAGTTCAGAAGCCACTTCACGTTATTCGACCTCTCTTAGAAAGACAAAAAACCACTTGGACTAACGTCTCAGCCTGGGGACTTTTCCCTCTTTGAAGAAAAGGCAGGGGCACAAAAATGATAAAATGCTTCAAACTGGAGTTTTAAACAGGTGTTTAGTCAGAACAGATATTGATACCTCAGTTCATCACTTTCTGAGCTGGGGAAGGACATGAAAGAAAGTAGCAGAAAACATCAATGCCATTAGAACATTTTCAAAGAAATTAAAGCATCTCATCCCACCCCAGTGTGCCCAGCTCACCCCCTCTGTCTGCCTCACCTCAATTAATATTAACTGACTGTAACAATATACTTTGAAAAATTAAACCAGTCGGTACGGTAGAAACCAGCTCCCCTGTTAGTACTAGTACAACTCCAAGGCACAAATACGATCACAGAATTTGCTGCAAAGGGTTTATGACCAAAAGTACTGGCAGAGAAAGGACAGTTTAGAAAATGCAGCCATGAGGACAACGTCATTTTTAATTTTCCCACAGGTGTAAGTTGGGTGGATTTATTGACCTTTGGGTTATGAAGCAAGAGTTATCTGTTGGCTTAAATCTTTCCAAAGGGGAAAAAGGGGAAAAATAAAGGGCCTGATAGAGGAAGCTTTACAGTATGTAATCTGGAAGGCTTGATACTACAGTTCTACTTCTGTGATGGGTTTATAGGACACAAAGAGCACATGAAATAATCTCACTTCATCGTTATTTCTCAACACTCGTTCTCTTATATACTCCAATTTTGTGTGTGTGTGTTTGGTTTGGCTTTTTTTTTTTTACTTCCTTCTGGTAAAGGAGCAAAACCCCAGAACAAATGTGGAAAATACTGTACAGAGATATGGGAAGAGAGTCAGGCAACCAACTCAGATAAGCATTTAAAAGATGATAATGCTGCTGCTTACCCACTCCTTTCTCCTTCTACCTTTCATCCTCTTGTCCCTGGTATCTCCAGTGTCCTGTCCCCACCACCTAGGCCAGCTGGGCTCAGCCCATAACAGACATGGGCTAACACTGAGGGCAAGACAGCAATCTTCTTTCTCAGTTTGTGTGCAGCACAACATACATTGTGGAAAGACATTAAACTTGATGAGCAAGACTAGTTGAGAGGAAAGGAATGAAACAGAAAAAAAAAAGAAAAAGAAAATGAGTGAAAAGAAGAGCATAAGGCAAAGAAAATAAGTTTTCTTCCAAAAATGTATCAGACCATTGAAAGTGTGTGTTATTTTATTTAAAATACAACATTTAAAAATAATAAGAAACTCATATTAGCTGAGGCAACTAATGGAAAACACGCATGGCTCCAGTGAGCTGAATATGGAGAAAATGCCAGTGAAGAGATTCTGGCAAGGCAGAAATGACTTCAGAGCAGAACACACATACAAGCAGCGCTTCCTCTCCTCCTCCACCCATTATGGGATGCAGCAGCAGCAGCAACTGCCCCACACACACTCTGCACCTCACAGCACTGCTGTCCTGATGCCTTGTTTAAAATGACAGAAGAAGAGTATGTGAAATCGGAGCTGCAAACTTAGCTTCCCCAAAATTATTTCCTCAGGAATGTGCATGTTTTATTTTTCTAGCTCTGTGTCCATCATGTAAAAACAGTTGGTTATGCTGGGGAGAACACATTTTTAATGAAAAGGGAGATTGGGCTGGGTTTTTTTTTTGCGTGGAAGCTGTGCTACTACAGGCATCAGCCATGGCCAGCTGTATCCCAGGGTTTCACTGGAGCCAGAACGAACCTCGTGAGAATTCAAAGGCTCCATAATTTCAGTCCTGGAGTTCAGAAGATATGCTGCTCCAGAAGAAATGGTGCAAGTCCAGCAGGGTGTCCATCAGCTGCACTTTGGGCATTTGGTGCCCACAGACCATCACTCCCAGGTGCCTGATGGAGCTCTGCTCCCCAGTCAAAACTGGAAACACAAGCCAAAGCGGTGGTCTGGCTGGATCTGGCCTGCATTGCATTTGGCCCTACTACCCCTTTCCCTGCAGGGAAAGGGTGATGAGGAAGCAAATAGCCAGAACAGCCGCACACATTCCTAAATAGTCAATGCTGCACTGCACTGCACTGCCAAAACTGCAGACGCCCAAAGGGAGACAAGTGGCAGGACAACAGGCAGGGTCTACCTCTGTACCTGTAAGAAAATCTCCAAGCTGGAACACAGTGCTGATAGACCACTCTCAGCCCTATGGGGGAAAAAAAAAGTAACACCAACGATATTTCAAGGCTAGCATCTTGGACTGGCAGCTTAGATGCAAAATCATCCTAGCACCCACCAGAGTTAATGCGATTTGTAAGGAACAAACTTTGGGGTAACTATAGTCATACAGTCCTATAGTCATAGCTATAGGAGCAGGACCAAATGGTCCTATTTCTAGTTACCACTCAGGATGTATGTTTGCTCAGGACTGCTGCAGTGAGCAAAGGCAGCTACAATTTACATTCAGATGTAGAGTTGCTTTTCCCTGAACTGCACTGATCTCACCATCAAAACGTATAAACTCGATGTAGTGAATCAGCACGGAATCACTGGGTTGGAAAAGACCTTTGCGATCATCGAGGCCAACTGTACCTGTCTTCTCCTAAACCATATCCCTGAGCACCTTGCCTATCCATCTTTTAAATACATCCAGAGACGGTGACTCAACCACTTCCCTGGGCAGCCTGTTCCACATACTGTCAACTCTTTCGGTGAAGAATTTCTTCCTAACATCTAATCTGAACCTGCCCTGGTGCAGCTTGAGTCCATTCCCACTGCCCAGTCCTGTTTCAAAGGCAAAAACTGCATCAAACTCATGTGAAAATGGCAACTCCACACCAAATGCTCACTGTGGCAAGTAACAAGTCACAAATGTTATTTTTATTGTTGCAACGCTTTCAAACAGGAGAAGCAAAGTTGACAGCAAAACACTTTTCAAGTTCCCATTTCTAGAAACTCCACAGTAAATTTTAGGATATGGCCCTATGAACACAGCTTCAGTGTTTCCAAAAGGTGATCCCTTTCTCACTCTAAGCACCTAAGAAAAAAAGAAAACCATTCCTTCCTTTCCTGCAATACCTCCCTGACATTCTCTGGTGCACAGGAGGGAAACTGTAACAGATTATTTTCTTACCCTGCTCTTGAACGAACAGGAGACAAAGAGGCTTTGGGCACATCTGGAAGAAAGGGCATAGATCTGAGTTGGGAGGAGATAACCATGGCTGGCCTTCTGCCCATCATCTCCCACCTCTTGGAAGGGGCAGGCTGAGGATGGGAGTGCCCAGGAGGAAGGAAAGCAGAAAGCACTTAAAAATAATTTACAAAGCAACTGTACATGAATTGCATGTGAGAATGTGCAGGAAAACCTTTCAATGAAAACCCTGGGAGAGAGAGGATGAAAGAGTATGAGGTTTCCTGTTCTTGGCAAAGCACGTTGTCCGTAAGGGAAGATTTCTAAATTCCACTACGTATTACTTCAGCCTGGTTTACACCAGAAAAACTCACCACGTTGAAACGTGTGAGGTGACGTTACTCAGAACTAGGACAGTGTGCATGACAACACTGTGAGTGACAACAGCTGTCTTACTTCAAATGTGTTGGCTCCTGGTGCTTAGTTTTAAGGTGTCTCCCACAGACGATCACCGGTGATGTTTTCCACACCCAACACATCCCGTCAGATCGCAGTTATCATCTGACAAACAGGGTGTGAGGCGTGCATTCACAGGACACATGGAGGGTGCTGTTCAACACCTTTATTAATGACCATGCCAGTGCGATTGAGTGCACCCTCAGAAAATTTGTTGATGCCACTGAGCTGAGTGGTGACATTAATGTGCCAGGATGGGGTGCCATTCAGGGGGACCTGGACAGGCTGGAGAAGTGGGTCCAGGTGAACGGATGTTCAATGAAGCCAAGTGCAGGATCCTGCACCTGGATCAGGACAAGCCCCATTACCCATACAGGTAAGGAGATATGTGCTTGAAAGCACTCCTAAAGAAAAGGACTTGAGAGTAATCATGGATGAAAAGCTAGACATGAGCTGGTTTGGACTAGATGACCTTTAAAGGTCCCTTCCAACCCAATACATTCTGTGATTCCATGACATTTATGCTCTAACCATTCATTTTCTACACACTCACTGACCCCATCACCCTTTTGTTTCCTCTTTGAACAGAACAGCAACAGGCACTTTTTTTTTTTTTTTTGTTAAGAATGGGTGGAAAGGCAATGTTCCAAGGAGGAGAAAGTTCTCCCATTGATTCCCTCTGTGAACATGAGCTAGGAACATGGACTCATGGTCAAGAAGGCCAATGGCATCCTGGGGTGTATTAGAAAGGGTGTCTTCAGTAGGTCAAGTGAGGTTCTCCTCCCCCTCTGCCCTGGTGAGACCACACCTGGAATATTGTGTCCAGTTCTGGGCCCCTCAGCTCAAGGACACGGAACTCCCTGAAAGGGTCCAGTGCAGGGTCACCAAGCTGACTGAGGGAATGGAACACCTTCCTTATGAGGACAGGCTGAGGGAGCTGGGTCTCTTTAGCTTAGAGGAGACTGAGGGGTGATCTCATTAATGTTTATAAACATGTCAAGGGTGAGTGTCAGGAGGAGGGAGCTAGGATCTTCTCACTGATGTTCACTGGTGGGAGAAGAGGCAATGGGTCTAAGCTGGAACATAGGAAGTTCCATGTGAACATAAGGAAAAACTTTTTCACTGTGAGGGTGGCAGAACACTGGAACAGGCTGCCCAAAGTTGTAGTGTCCTCTGGAGACATTCAAAATGCACCTGGATGTGTTCCCGAATGACCTGCTCTAGGTGATCCTGCTCTGGCAGGATCTGGTTGGACTAGATGATCTTTCAAGGTACCTTCCAACCTCCTCCAGTCTGTGATTATGGCTTACTGTCTGTGATTTTTTTAATAGTAAGAGATACCATGTTAGTGCAAGCTTTATATGCCCTGAGATATTCCCAATGGCACAGTTAGAAACTGTCTTTAAAAGTTGTCCCCAATTTTAAGATCCGTATTACTTGCAATAGTAGATCTCTCTGCTACCTCCTTCATTGTAACTACCTATGGGGTTTAAGAAATAAAGAATAGCTAGGAACTCGATGTGAAACATTCAGGGAAGGTAAACCTTTTCCTGTCACAAGGACAACCACCTTCAATAGCTGAAAGATTTTGGCATTCATCCACATTGTGCCCTGCCCAGCCTTACCAATTTGACAGGACAGTCTCAGCTAGGTCAGTCTCAACTGACCAGTCTGCAGAGTGGGCTGAGGCACTGAACATGATGCGGAGCAGAATGGGGGGTTACAGAGAAAAAGTCTATGGACATTATTTACTTGAACATCTTTCTGACTTTGGTTTAGGTTTCCTACTTTTGTTTTAACTGGCAGCAAGCATTTTAATCTATAATTTCATTTAGCTATCGTATGAATTTGACTCGTTACTTTTGAATTTCCTGTTAAACGCCGATTTAGAGCAACGTGGAATAAAACACACTCCCTGGGATTTTCAGTTCCTAAATAGAACAAAATCATTAACAGAATCGATCAATTCCAGTAGGCTTAGATTGCCAAATTTTTTCTTGAGAGAAGCATGTTCATTAAGATGTTGCAGGGGAAAAGAAACTGAATGAGCAGGAAAGAATTAATATACTTTCAGGACGTGAAATTTGACTCATCTGGCAGCTGCATCCACGTTCAAACTTTTGTATGGAATATTTATGTTGCTTTATTGCGAGCTGATCTCTAGTTGTCAATGCAGGAAGTTTGCTTGTCAAGGGGATTTACTTGAAAATAGTTAAGTCACATTAAGATTAACGGTGTCTTTTCCTAGTGGGAAAGAAAAGGTTTTTCTTATTGCACAAGCTACACCCTTATTTATCACATGATAGTCTCCCAAAAGCAATACACACTGTCAGCCTGTTACTCTGTGGCTGCAAACTCACATCTCACTCTACAGCTCATCAATTGCCTGCCAGAAAGAGCCAAACTCTGTTGTAACAATTAGATTCAGTGAATTGTACAATCAGCCTCACTACTTTAAGCTATTTGCAACACAAATTCTGGCTTCACTCTTCACACTTTATTCTTAAGCCTTGTTCAGACTTGTACTTGCAAGTGCTTCCTCTGTAAAAAGCCCACTGCAGACTCCTCAACCCAACTGCTCTGCAATTCTTGTGCCAAAGAATTGTCTAAGTGTCTCGAGTTACACTTCAGAGCATGAGGGTACCAGAACATACATACAACACCAGCGCTTTTCAGACATGCATTAATAGGTTGCTGTCAAAAGAATTTGCATCAGGATGCCCACATTTTCATTTCCACCAACTGCACCCATGAGCACACCATTCTCTCCCATTCCTTCCTTTATACCTGCACAGCATTCATTGAATCCAGAAATAATCTCCTCTTCTCCAGCCTACCAGGTAAATGCAGCATATTTTCAAGCATGCCCTTTCAGATGTAGTTGCTCTGCTCTCCTCTAGCCTTAGTTTTTCTCCTGTCTTGTCCACACTCCTGAAAGATTTCAGTTAATTACAGCTTTTTTTTTTTTTTTAATCTGCTCTCTACAAAGTCTCTCTCTCCAGATGTAGCCCTGGGAATTCATAACTCATACTGATACTGCATTGTCTCTCCCTTGCTCTGAAGGGCTTAACCCCTCAGCCCTCCTTTTCACTATGCATCAGCTGTGGTAGGGGAGAGATATCTGCAGCATCCAGAAGCCCAAGTGTGGTTACTGCAGCAGAAAGAGTGAAGATAAGGTGCTGTGCAAGGACACCAAGCAGAAAGCATCAGCAGAAACAAGCGTGTCACACGCATTACCTGCACTTCTCTAACTCAAGTGTAAGGTTGGGATTTTTTTGAGGGAAGAGGTACACAGTAGTTTTCCCAAGCCTGTGCATTTCTTTGTCATTTTCTGGTCAGTGATTTAAGTTTTCCTTACACGGAGAGAAGCACTTAGCTCAACTGTTGTTGGAATTACTGAGGTCTGAATCACAGGCAAGTGGCCCAATTAATCCATTTTTTAGATACGGACTTTTGTACTCATTTTCTTTAGGGATTTTGGCTTGAAGATAGATTAACTAAAGCCTGGTGACAATGTGACCTGAGGGAAGTTCATTTGAATTTGAAAGTTCACAACTAAACATTACAAAGCCAATGCTACGCAGTTTCAATACAAGCAGGAATGGGAAAACAGTAACATCTAAGGGCTGATCCTGCAAACCCAAGTCAAAATTTTAAGAAATATTCACAAGAGAATATTTCGGAAAAAAAAGAAAAAGTCCACATCTAGAAACTCTACAGTTCCAATCTAAAGCAAACCTTACTGAATTCTTCATGTAACCTTAAAAACTGACTGCTGCTTTACTGCAATCAGTAGAATAAATACTAAAAAAAGAAAATCCTCCCAGTTAGGTTGGGTCATTTTGCTGCAAAGCTTCTCAACTTATTTCCAACATCAAAATTTGTGAATGCATCTGATGACACTTTTTAAGTTACTGATATATGGAAAAGATTGAATTAGAATTTTTTTTTAAAGGAAGCATAGGAAAAATACATGCAAAAGTGTTCAGAGAAGCATTCACATCCTGCTATCCCTGCTATCAAGCTTATTTACAGAAGCTTACTGAAAGTCAAAAGAAATACAGATTACCCTCTATGCATGAAAATCCCTGGATGGCTCATCTTTATACATGGATTACCATTCTTTTTTCATCCAACTTTTTTGGCAGTTTTCAGCCAACATCTGACCTACTAAACACAGCACTAAATCTGCAAGGCTTCAGGATGTAAAAGCCAGAAAATTGATTCTGAGCTGCTGGCATTAAAGAAGCATCAGGAGTCTCCCAAAGTGACAAGCTCTGCCTAAATGACCACCAGTGAAATCTGCAGTTCCCTGCCTGTCAAGTTTTCAAACCACACACAGAAGCCAAGGCAGAAAGCTTCTCTCTCCATTCAGCCTTCAAGCTCATTCCAGATGAAGACTTGTTTGCTTTCAAAGGAAGTAATTCACTGTCTGCATATTGTACTTCTGAAACAGCTTCCACAGAAAGTCACACTTATACTAGTTTCAAATCCTGCTAATTTAGTGTTAAATTTCATAGAACAAAAGTGAAGGTTGACCTTTTTCAGATGATCAGGCATTTTAACATTCATCAACTTCCAAATCCTCACCATTTTTAGGTGTACTAATAAAAATTTGGAAGCCTTATCTGGAAATGTACAATGAATCTTGGGGAAAAAAAGCAGCACTTCATGTGGATACTTACACACGATGTGACAGACTGATTTTTTTTCCTTTAAGTGAGTTGGAAAAAGTAAGAACCCTAAGACAAAACATCCCACTGCCTGAAACCTTTACTTTGAAATTTAATAAAACTCACGTTGACTTCATTAGGACCAAATTTTCAAACATCTCTTTCATTTACTCCCAATAAGACATACCAAAATTAGTTTAACTCTGAGCTTTTTTCCATCCACAGAGCTCTCATCCAAAACTTGTCACAGACCTTATACTTCAGAGGTTTCAGTGTCGTTTCTTTTATACACATTAGAGAAGTTGCACAAGCAATTCTGCATGTTTTGCTACTCCCCTCACACAGCTAGGAAGTTATTAATAAAATGGTCATTAACACTTTCTCTCATTACAGCTGACCTGGAAAAATATTTCTTACTATCCTATGGGAAGCAGTCAGCAAATTACTGAACTTTCAATACATATTTAGGGTTGGTTTTTAATTTTGCTCTTACTATGAAATCCAAAATGGAGAAAGAGACATGAAATGAACATTATATTGAAGGTTTTATTGATGGCTAAATTGCTGTCACTTAAATCAGAATCAGGCATAACACATTAATTGTTATCTACAAGGTCTAAAAAGAAACTAAGAGTCACCTCTGTAAGCCTTGAAGTTGCCAGAGATACTGTTCTGCACAACTTTCATGCTGCCAGCAAGGTCAGCATTCTAGCTGCATAGCTTACATTGAATGCTTCAGTATACAGCAGAGTGATCTTAAAATGTATCACTTTTACCAGTTACACCTTTTTTTTTTTAATTATGTTGCAAGCAGAAAACATTTTAATTCTCTGTAATTATGTACAGTATAAAACAAAAGTAGAAATGCATATGATTTGATCATATACAGAAGACAACATCAAGATTTATAAAACAAATGACAGTAATTTCTGAGATCGGACTCCTGTTCAACACTACTTTAACTGACATTGCAGTGTGACACTTTGAAGCACAGAAAAATACATACAATGGACCAGATCCCCCCTCTTTTGCTTCACCTTACGACTTGCATGGGAAAATCCAATGTCACTGAATCCTACACCATCAGATATACGTGTATCACAGCTCACTACCTAGGCTTAACTTGCACTACAGAAGCACTTAAATGAAATCTGATAATCCTGGTGTGTCATAAATAGTACTTATAGAACTCCGTGTTGTGACACATTACTGTCAAGTGGAAGAAAAACTACTGGGCAGAAATAAACACATAAATCCAATGTTAAAAAACAACTAAAAATCACACTTAGAACTGGGACAGCATATTACAAAACTGAAAAGGAGATTATTACAAGTAGTAGTGCATAGCCTTTAATTTGCAAACCAGGTCTTTATTCAGCACAGAATGAACACCCTGGCAACCACTGCCCCAGGCCAACAGATTCCTGCAGATAACCAGGAAAGAAGCACAGGTTCTACTTGAGACTTTCTGCCCTCTCTTTAAAGCCATAAATAGTGGAACAAATGCAGTTTTCAAGGGTAAGGCCAGTACAGAAATATGCTGGAACTCAGAAACAAGCCCTCTAATTTTCCCTTCCTGGTATCAAAAGAAACAGACAAAAAACCCCACCCTGAAACAAATAAAAAACGTCCTCTACAACAGTCCTACCCCTTTTCAAGAAAGTTATTACTCTCCACTCTGGTTTCCTACAGAAGATTTCACTGTGAGCAATAAATTCTGTGTAACATCAATACTTCATCAATTTCTGGAATGAAGCTTTATCAGCACTATAAAACATGAATAAGCCACAATTTGTTTCTCTCCATCCCACCCCACTATGTTAGTTAAAATTAAGAAGTTGTAATAAAAGATCTAGGAAAAATTCAAATTATCATTCAAATAAAAGTTGTTTAATCGAACTACAAAATGCCAAATACCTCCCTTTTTTTTTTTTTTGGAAGATGGTTTAGACAACAGCTGTCAACCAAAATTTACGCAGCACAGGCTTCCTTAAAACAATGTTGTCAAACATTCAAATTATAAGACCTCCCGTGCATCATAAAAGACAAAAGTTCTCATAATGCAAACAACACTTCGTATTACTATCTTTTTGTAAGTTACATTGCAAGTAACTGTCATTTCTCCAACATAAGAAGTCAGACTGGCAGATAATAAGATTTATTGTGCCCTACTTGCTATCAGTGCTGTGGCCTCAGAACAATCCTCAGCATCTACCCAGCTCAACACTCACGACCACAGCTATTAACACCACTAGCAAAGTTGCCAACAACTGACTGGCTTGATGGCTGACTGACTTTTTCTCCCCACCGTGAAAAGAAAGTGTTTTACAGCAGCACAGATATCACAGCTAAGAGCTGCAGCAAGGAGGTGTACGCATTTGCTGCTTGTTAGGTGACTCACTGTAAACACAAGACTTGTCTCTTCAGGAGTAAAATTATCTTTCGGTCTCATTTTTTATTTGTTTTCAGTTCCATCATGGAGAGATAGCAACATGTAAAATTAAGGCTGGAATGACTTAAGAAGTTCGCAGTACTCTGATGTCATATATGCTCTGGACGACTGGAAAACCCCCCAGGTTATTTGCAAGACTTAACTCTGCAGTGACTGTGACCAGTATGATTTGACAAGGGTCCGTGCTATAGAAGGTCCACTCTGAAATGACGTGAAGATGAGTAGTTGCACATGAAAACTTTCCTAGGGAAATAAACACTTTGAAGACCCCTTTCACTCAGTAAGGCAGCACTGGCATGCACAGGGGCTATGTTTATAACGCAAACTATGTTATTATATTGTCCAGCTTCTTTCTTGACTATTCTATTATTCTAATTTGGTATATATACTGTTCCATTACAGTATATACTTGGCATATGTACAGTAAACAATACTGGTCTAAAATCTAGAAGTGTCAGTCAAATTTCCAGCAGATGGATTCTATGCATAAATTTGCAAGTAACTTTTGGATTCAAGACAGGGTCTTTTGAAAAACCTGGCTTATCAAAATACTTTTAGACTTACACTCCCCATAGATTCATATAGTTACCACCTGCACATCCATTCCTTTTCAGGAACTATACACGCCCAAAGTGGAAGTTAAGAACTGAAACTGGTTTGCTGGGATCACACCAAAAAAGGACAAAAGCAAAGAAATAAAATTTATTATAAAACATGTTGAAATAGCAATGACTTAGCTGACTTCCTGCTCTGCTGCTCTAAGCAGAACACAATGTGACTGAATGCTCTCAGGAAAGCCAGACTAAAAATACAGAATGAGTATGTTGCCACACTAAAATCGTTTTCTCTTGATGATTTCTGGTTTCCAGCTGACGGGATGAGTTTCTTCAGTCTAAAGGTTGAAAAAAAAAATCTAATTAGTAATTTTTCACTTAAAATTCACCTGCAGTTAGGGTTTCCTTAAAAATATCATTCACTTCATATATACACACACTATTTTACATGTAACATTTTAATCAACTATATGTAATTAATTTACCCAAATAAAAGTTTATCTGATCCCACTGTCTGAAGCACATTTCAAGACTTGTTCTGTTTGGGATTTTTTTGTTTTGCAACAGAGACAAAAATCAGTTTATCAGTGGCATTTCAGAAACAACATTGTAGTGATCAAAGCACAGGAACAGGAATTCCAGAGACAGTCCTGCCAGCAATATCTACATCAGCATTGGCAGATGCCACAGTCCACAGTTTGCCCAGGAAAAATGGGTAAAACATTCCTTTTTCCTTTATATCTAAAAGTTTCTCCAAGTCTAAATCAGTACAAAAATCCCAGAATTTAATAAAAATCTATACTGAAGACCTTCCAATAACCTATACAATATCTGTTGTCTTCTCCATTAGCAAACATTCAGATTTGAGAATAACAGCCTGAAAATAAGTTATTTACTCTGAATTTTAAAAATTGTAACAGCAAGTGATTATTCTAGATCATATGCAGAAGTAAAACAATTAGTTAAAATTTAACCTTTTTGCTAATTCTTTATTATTTTTGCCGCTTTAACAAGTGTGCCACACAGTCTCGTACTGGCTTCAAAACAGTGTGCATTATTATGTGGGGGTTTCTCCAAACTCTTATCACCAAGGACTTCTGCAGAAGAGTCGATGGACCTGAGACTTATTCAGACTAGACCATGTAGTAAGAAATTAGAGGAGTGCAGAAACTAGATGCTGTCCTCTTAACTCTTACACATACAGTGCTTTCAAACATGAATGGATTACACAAGTCTGTGCACATCTCATTGATATGTGTAACATTTGTCCGATTTCATGACATCACATCATAAAAAGACACTTTGACATACCGCAGTATCATCTTCTTTGTATACTTTTATGGTTTTATCAGCTTCAGCAGTTAACAATCTGCTTTCCGACTGGTCAAACACACAAGCAAATATTCCTGATTCGCTGTCCAAAGAGCCTGGCTGTACGGCTGCATGTACTCTCTGAAAATTGTATCCAGTTCTCCAGTCCCAAAGATGCATTGTACCGTTATCAGCTAAAACAAACATATTTAGTATTTTAACTGGGTAATGTGTCTAACTTTTCTAAAAACGGTCTCATGAACAACTAATTAATCATCAGGAATACATCAGCTACAACATTCATGTTCACTAGCTCAGTACCCCCTACAAGGTTTCCCATTTTCTACCAGTTTCCTTCCTAGTTACGAAAGGCTGATGGAAGCTTCCTCAGAGTTTCATCCAGTTTTGCATGAGATCACCCAGAGCGCAGAATCACAAAGTTGGAGAAGACCTTTAAAACTGATTCCAACTGTACCTCTCCTCTACTAAACCATACCTCTAAGCACCTCATCTACCCATCTTTTAAATCCATCACAAGGCAACTGCAGCAAATTGTTGTTACTAAAAATCTCTCTACAGCTACCCTTAAGACAGTAAATCCACATTTCAAGAGAGGTGCTTCTACAGTACTCTAATGGTTCTACTTCTATGGTTACTCTAAGGTAACCATAACTTACTTTACTTCAGCATCAACTTCTTTCGGTTTGCTGTACATAGCATGAGGATGTAAGGGGGTGGACAGTGGGCAAAGCTTTAGCAAGATTTTCCTACATCCTCCATCCATTCTCACTGCCCCAACACACTACTAAGAGCAGCCCACAGAAGGAGTCAGAACCATCCCAGGCAGCTTTCAATTTCCACATCACTCCTGAGGAGACACTAATGATTCAGACTAAGGAGATAATCAAGGATGGATTCTGAAGACTTGCAGCAGCACCCAGCTGAGAAGAGGAAAACTCTTCCCTGCAGCCTATTAAAAAGTCCTTTCAAACACTTTTTGTGCAAGCAGCTCAGAAGCACAACCCCCCCCCCAAAAACAATAAATACCCTCATTATGAAATAAAGTTGTATGCTGTAGCAGGCTTCTAGGCCCAGATAAAGGGCAGCTCAGCAAGCATCTTTGACTAAGGACCTCCAGCCATGTATATGTGAGGGAGCAGACACAGAAAATACAAAAATGTATTTCTTATTTTACCTCCTGAGACCAGAACACCATCGGAATTAACAGCCAGTGTGTTGATAATCGCATTGTGGCCAGAGAGGTTCTGGATGAAATTTCCATCTGGGAATTTCCACTGCTTAATATTATCTGGAGAACCAGATGCAAATGTATAACTGGAAGAAAATAAGCACAGTATATTTCAATTCAAAATAGCTGTATGGATAGTAAATGGTCTTCACTGAAAGTACTGTTAGATGCTAGTTGCAAAGTTACATAATACTAAAACTGTTTATGATATTTTTATTTTTCATGACGTTTTATGAAGTCATGAATCACCTCTGTTTCCTTTCTGTTCCACAGACTTCCTAAGCTTTATAAATTCAATGCTATATACAATGTTAGCATGCAAGCAAACATTAAAAATGCACCTTAAATTATTTGAAGTTGTTACTCTGACAAATTGTCAAGTATAAGGGCATTGTCAGCAAAGGTATCGGGAAAATAAAACAAAACCCAATATTGGCTAGACCTCTAAATCTACACAACCAAGGATAATGCACTGGGAAACTATGAAAAATAGTTCGTTTTACTGATTTACCTTAAAATAATAAACTCCCTCATTTTAACATATGGAGGCAGTTAATGAGGTTATTTGGGTAGCGCACAAAAGCCCATAGGAATATTTTCAGTTGCCACAGCATCTAACCGATCTGCTATTTAACAAATTATTCACTAATAGATTAGAAAAAGATACTAAAATATTAAAAAATATAGAAATACTGAAATACAAATAATACTTGGCTGACAGTTGTTACTGCTTGATAAAAAAAAACTTCCACTTTTTTTTTTCCCCTGAAGAGGTACAAGTGATGAATCAAATCCACTGGGTTATTTTTGCAGAATAAAAGTAAAGCCAGGGGAATAGAAGCAAAATCAGGAATAGCATGAGTTTAATATATTTTTTCACACAGATTGGATCAGAATTGATTCATATAAAAGATTCTAAATTTCTGCATTGATAGATTTTCATCTTAAAATATCAAAGGAGTGAAAGTAATGTGGTTTTATGAGTTCCTTTTCTCCATTGCCTTAGTGGGGATTTACCTGAACAACTAACTACTGATGCATCAAAATATAGGATCTAGATTCAGAGCACTTCCAACACCACAATTGTCAAAGATTAAATACTCATAAGAACTTTCTTTAAGATCAGTTAGATTGAAATGTCTTCTGCAGTGAACCACATATTAAAACAAATAAACCAAACCTTTTTGCATTAACCCCTGTTGTCCTTAGCTTTACTCACAGACGTGCCATTTTAGTAAACAGCTTAAATATGTAAACGATTGTTAGGAAAATAGTATTGGTTTTACAAGCCCAGCATCACTGGCTTCTTAAGGACACACGAGTAAGAAATTCTGTGGGATATTAAGACACCCTCAGGATCACTAGTGTACACCAGTGCTGCAAATACTTGGGAAGCACCATTGTATTAGTATTAAGGGTATTTGAGAACTTACGTACGATATGCACATTCAAAGCTTATTAGGCTTTCATGCTGTTATGCCCTACTATTCTCCATCATCATTCACATTAGCCTTCTGTCACCACCCAATGTCATGAACTGTATAGGTATAAAAGAACGAAGAAAACTTACTGTCTTGGATGTAGCACTACCGCTCTTACAGATTTCTTGTGATTTGTCAAAGTAACACGAGTTTTTCCTGCCACTAAATCCCAGAGCCGTATGGTAGTATCATGACTGCCTGCAATAAAAAGAAAATATAGTAGAAACCATTATACTGACTGTATACCATCATTATTATTTTTGTAAGATAGACAAAACTCTGTGAAAGAGACAAAAATATTATTAATGTTTATTGCAGTAATACTAACACCACCACAGATTAGGAATACACTGGGCTGTAATATCATTTCTATGTAGTTTGAAATTCAAAGAGAAATAAGTAATTACACAACAAAGCTGGATTTTGACATAATAGGAAAGATAAACTTTATATTTAACCATGGTATTGGACACGCTTTACTGAATCGGGAAAAACTGTGAAACGTCAGAGAATGCAAGTCTCAATATATATTGCAACAAAAATGTAAACACCAGAAACAAAGGAAGTGGAGCAAGACACTCAAAACAATGGATAGCTAGATTTAAACATACTATTAACAGTATGAAATAACCACTGCATGGCCTATTTTCAACAGAAAACAAAAGAAATTGAATCAAGTAACAGAGTTAACATTACAAACCTCACATAAGTACTGAACAAGGACATTCATGATTGTGAAACTGTGCTCACTATACCTGTAATAATCTGTGGTTCTGCAGCTTGGCATTTCACTGTTGCTACTGCATTTGTGTGTCCTGATAGCGTGTGCACACTGGCTTTCGTCCTCACATCCCAAATCTATGAATTTACAGGGATTACATTAGAGATCAATAACAGGTAAATTATTTATTAAGAAGTAAAACAAGTGTTCTGAAGTGACGCTGCATTTTGCGTACTCAGGCATCAGTTTTTATCAACAGCAGAAGACAAAGTTAATATAAATCATCTTAGCATATTGTCAAAAACATTAAAGAGATGTTGAAACAGACTGACACATTAAGATGTGAAAAAAAAAACCCAACAACAATGCCACACTTACTCGAGCTGTTGAATCCCTGCTACATGTTACCAGTACATCTATCGTTGGATGCAAGTCTAAACCATAGACAGCACTTAAATGACCATGGTAATGTCTGATAACCTAGGTGAATAAAAAATAGACACTAACTGGATATTTGAAAGAACATTCCAAATCTGTTGTTTTTTATATTTACCACCACCAATTAATTCCAATTAAATAAACTATAGTTTACCTTATTGTATTCAAGATCCCAGCATTTCACTTGCTTGTCTTCTCCACAAGAAAAGAGGTATGGACTTCTTGCACTTACTATCACCCCTCGTACAGTGCTGATGTGCCCCGTCAAAGACAATTTCAGTTTACCACTGGCAAGGTCCCAAATCTGCATCAAAATAGATATTTTGAAATACAAAAAGGTAAAAGTTACACACTGATAATCTGGGCAAAAGGCCCAGATATAATTAATTTATTAACTGCATTTTAAGTTAAAAATTTCAACAGCACAAAGGTTTGCTCTCTCATTACACCTATGCAATAAATGAAATCTCAAGAAACTCCAGAAATTCTTTATGACTAGGTAAGAAGAAAATGCTTTGCAGTTTATTATTCTGACAACAGTAACCAAGAAGTGGTTTTCAAGGATTGAAGACTAAAAGAGCATAAAAACCATCCTCAGCAAAACCCAGTGACTTTTCCCAACCTCTTACCTTTATAGTTCTGTCAGCAGAGCCCGTAACAAACCACTGATTGCCTGGTTCTACTGCAATACATCTCACCCAGCCAAGGTGGCCACTGATAACCTTTAGAATAAAAACATTTTTTTTTAAAATTAGAAATACACATACATGTCAGTATAATATTAATTCTCCAACACTGTTATTCGTTAGTATTCACCAAGACACACCCCCACCCCCACCAAGAAGTCCAACGTGAAATTACATCTCAAGAGAGCTTGATTTCTACCTAAGCAATGTGGCTACTAGAAATTCATGTCACACACTGGACTCTGAGAACTTGCAGTACAGGAAAAGATCCTATGCCTACAAGCAACTTTTCAGAAATCCTTTGAGAGTCCACAGCACTGTAGCTCAACATTTGAGGCTCTAAAGAGAAAGACCTTTGTACTTAAGTTCCTCGTTCTGCTATACAATAATAGTTAAAGAGCAATTACATAAATTCTTGGCTATTAAATCGCAGTGCCATACAACAGCTACCTGTTAAGCACACTAGCATCTCCTTTTCCCAAAATCAGGGGTACTATGTGTGTCAAACTTTCTGGTAACACAGTACAGGAGATGGACTTCACAAGAACAGCTCTACCAATACATGCCTTGTTTCTCTATAACGTCTCCAAAGTCAGACAGCTAAAATCAAAACACGCATTTGGTTTCACTGGATCATCTTTCATTTAAAGAAGTGAGAAGAAAACACATGCTTTGAAGTCTTTACAGAACATATTTTTTTTTATACATGCATGTTCATGTCATACATATGTAACTTACTCTGTACAGTTTCCAAGGTGGATGCCACTGAGGTTTGGGCATGGTTGGAGCCTTCTTTGCCATTAGTGCTGAATTCTTGTTTCCACCAGCTTCCACCATAGCCTGTAAGTAACAAGGAAGGTTGCTCTTACACTTTATAAACTCACCTCTCTGCATAACACATTCTTGCTCTGATATCTCAACACTGATTAAATTTAGTCAGTTATGAGATGACCACACAACACAGATGAATCCAGAAGCAACCTGGCAAACACTACATACTTTTCATATTAGATGTGTAAACTCACCCCGGCCATCCCAGGAGGCTGTGAACGCTCAGATATTCCCGCATGCCTGTAAATATCACTCACACCAGCAGCTGTCCGATTTGCATCCAACCTAGGTTGAAAGAAAATGGTTGATGAATTGGAACCAACTTTACCTTTCTTATCTCCTAATTGGTGATAAGGTATCACAGGGCTGCATCTAGTCAAGTGCTGTACACCTCCACAGATGGAGACTCCACAACCTCTCTGGTGAACTATTCCACAGTGCTTGACCACCCCAAGGCAAAAGACACCCACAAAGCTCTAACTTCTATCTAAACAGAATTTTCCTTGTTCCTACTTCTGCCCATTGCCTCTTGACAATGACATTCAAGAAATAAAATGTACACAAAAATTATGCCTGCCACACTAAAAGTAGTTTCTTTTAACATCCTATAAGTTAAAACACTCAAAAATACTCAAAGGAGCTCTTATCTGACTTCTGTGTTTTGCCCTGAAATTCCCACAGATAACAGAAGTGTTAATGAAGTAACACAGCAGTACCTGGACTGAGAGGCAGGAAGTGCTACGGCTAACGACTGTGCTGCAGATTCACTAGGCATTCTCTGGACCTTAGTATCTGCTGTCAGAGCCACACCTTGAAATAACAACATGGCAAAAGGTAAGACAACTCTATTAAAAAGAAAACCCAGAAAAGTATATTATGCAAAAATGTATGCATACATAAAGCTGCAAACAAGAGCATGTCAAATCCCTGTAATATTAAATCCTATCATTCAATGACATAATTTTTCACATGCAATTCAAATCTACTTGAATTTTTACTGTGGCCCAAATTCTTCCTATATCGATTCTACTATATACATAGACACACAATTTCTAGAGTAGAAAACTGTGATTCTGTCATTGGAAGTAAAAAAAAAAAAGTCTAAATAGGAGCAGCTTCCATCTTTTCATCCAGCTTCAACTACTATGGAAATCCAAACATCACAAACCCACCCCCATGATCTTGAGACGTATTTGTTAACTCAGGTCCTTAAGTGCAGTTTATTATGCCTACATGGTGGTTAGCATCACGCAGTGGTGCCAGAACTACAACTTCAATCCTACTGAGGTGAGAGTTTCCAGTAACAACTTCCAATTTATAAACTCATCTTAAGAGCAGCAGATCATTTTCTAAAAAAAGAAAATAAAATTAAAAACTCTTTGGAAAGTACTGTTTTGGTAAACTGTTGAATTTGTCACTCCCTTTTCTGAATTTCTTTCCCAAACTGTATTTCTTCCTCCTCTTCTGGCAGTTGGCAACAAAGATGGTAGATGACGGAGAGATACCCAAAAACCAATGCCAAAGGTAAGCAATTAAAAAAAAATTAACTGTGACACATCTGATTCTTTTAAAAGAACACTGATATTGAGGAAATTTCTGTAAGCCTTGTCCCCACAACTAGTTAATTATGTGCTGTTTTTGTCTGAACATCCATGGAACACTCACAAATCAAGACACAATCCCTTTCCCACCATACCTGCAATGAACTTCAGCAGTAAAAGATTAACAGCTAAGACTAAACTGCAACAAGAACAGGTCAGGATTGCTTAGGAACAGTTAGCAATGGCTAATGTAACATCACTAAAACATTAGCAATGTTTTAGTGCTTTCAAGCACAATCAAAACCAAATGACACTAAAATAATTATTAGGCCCTAACATGTCTTTCTTGGAGCAAGATGCTGAAACCTACACCTTCCTGCTCTGGTGATGAAGCAGGATACATTCCCTCTTTTCACTGAGACTCCTTCTAGCTGAAACCCAACCTCCTTGTTTCCCAGAAAATTTTGAAAGCATCTCTGCCACAACAGTGGATGCACCAGGAATCTGTGGGTCTTGGAAAGCTCTCCAAGAGAAAGGGGACCACAGTACTGGAGAGAAGATCACTAAATATTTTTGTGATGTTACCATCGCAGGTGAAATCTCATGGAAATGAATGACCATCTCACAGCAAACTCACATCCACTGAGGCTTCGTGAAAAGACACTGCATCTGTACCTAAACCTTCCTCTTCTCCCCTATTCTATTCATCAGCCACAAATCTCTCTGTATCAATGCTATGAGACCTTTGTCATTGGAATTCAGTGTCATTTCCCAGTAACATCAGCAATGGATTCACAGAAACAGGAAGCCTGTTCCTGCTAGAAGGTGTCTAGTTCTGACAGGAAGGAAAAACACTCAGAATTTTACTTACCAGGCCCAGGTGGGTATGGATGTGTACCAGTTATCAAATACTCAAGCTCTTGTACTAAAGAGCAACAAAATGTCATATTAATTTTATACTGCACTGCAAATGATGCACTCAAGACAGAGAAAAACAGAGCAGATCATACACAGCCAGAAAAAACAGCAATCAACTCTATTGTACTATTACTCAGACATTTCTTGCTTTCATTAATTCTGCCAGAATATGCCAGAGATGCCTTTTGAAGTAAATATGATTGTAATGAACTCAAGTACACAAACAGCACAGGTGTCTGAATCCTAAACTAGTCAAGACATTCAGTTGTGAGTGGTACTGGAAAAGAAAAAAGGTACTTTTCTTAAAATATTTCTCTTTATCAGTATCTTTTATTCTCAAAATACTTCCAAATAAACTTCCTTGAAAAAAAATTCACCTAAAATAAGGTGGCATCTGGCATTCTTTAGAAGAAATGTTTCTGTATGGTATCTACCTAATACATACACATTTTATATATAACCAAACACAGGTTAACACACACAAACACACCCCACCCCGATTTAAAATAAATATTTTCCTGGTTTAACAGTTGCACACCTGAAAAAAATAAATCTCAATGGAAGAAGATTTAAAACAAGCAAACAAATCAACAAAAGAGCATGTCCTCAACCATCATCGAAAAAGGAAAAATACATTACTCCTCACTTCTAGCACCTTAGCACAAGATGCACTAATGTTGCCATAAAAATTATTCATTTTACTAATGAGTTACAGTAAAGAATTCACACCACCCTACTACTCCTTTGTTAAAACATACTTTCTTGTTGATCTTAATCACTTCCTGTGGACCCTAGCAAGAAAAATACCAAATGATGAAAAAAGACATTTTGATTTCTGTCTTTCTTTCTGATGAATTAACATTGGACTGCATTCTTCAGATTTCACATCAGTGAAACTGTCACAAAAGACAGGCAAATAAACCACCAAGAGCAAACTAACCTTGATTTCCAGAATACTGTTTGTGTCCATAAGGAACCCCGGTGTTCGGGCCTCCTTTCTCTCTCAAGTTTTCTTTAAGAGTAGGCATGTGTAACACTGAGCCATACTCTGTTCGCAGCTTGACTGCCATCTTCACTTTGTGACTGTTGGAAGAGCAAAGCACAATCCTGATTAAACAAACCCCAACTTCTGAACCGCTAAGTTTTTAAGTAATTTAGAGAAGTTTTACACAACCTATTTTACAATTAAAGTATTTTTTCTTCCCTCAAGACTACTCTGTTAACCCCGCACAAACATTGGAACTTCTGACATAGAGCAAACACTAACATAATTTAAAACTCTGAGGCATACTAATAAATCACTGATTGCAGTACTTACCTTTCTTCATCTAATGGAATAGGCTTGGCATTATCAGCTACAAACATATCATGGGTTCTCTTCAAAGATCTGAATACAAGTGTGTGCACAGAGTGCTTCTGGACTTCCTAACATAAAGAAAAAGACATTTAAATACATTTTAACACTTAAATGAAAAATTGAAAATGTTATCTCACACTTCAGAAGATACAGAACTTTTTAAATCACAGAAGAAGCCCACCCCTCCTGGGAACTAAAAAAAAAAAAAAAAGAAGATTACCTGTTAATAGTTTTAATTGTTTACTCAAAATAGCTCTCCCTTCCTCTGAAACTGCCAACACTTCGGAAAGCAAGCCAAAAACTTCTATCAAGCTTTCTGCACTAGCATCTGCATTATAAATTCCTGAATATAAGTAAACTTACTGATCCTGAAATCATTCCTATAAACTCTACTTCAGTACTACTGTAAGAACATGGGCAATCATCAGTTTCTGTGTGCAGCGTCACTATACTTACAGCACAGTTTACTGAGATAAAACTTGGGATGAAACCTGACAAAACTTGTTTTCCCATTAATATTTTTGTTTACTAAAATAAAAACATACTTAAAAACTTATTCGATAACTAAAAAGCAGCATTAAACATCTATTAATTTAGACAGAATATTTTCTTAACAGCATAATTCAGTTTATTAGTATTTCCTTCCAAATGACACAAACACATTATATGTGTCAGTCTACATGCTTAAGCGCAACATCAAGCTCTCTGCATGACCATATTTATTCTGTATGTCATACAGAGAGTGACTGCCAACTAGAAGCTGCGCTAATAATTTTTGTCATTGGATACAACTCAACTTCCCAGTCTCCAAAATTCATTATACAGATGCTTTCCCTGTTAAGCTCTCTGTAGGCTGTTTACCTGCCCTGGAAGCTGTCAGCCCACCATCCCGTTTTGGAGAAGCCATTACCCTCCTAAATCAACAGAGCCTACAGTTTTTTTGCTCCGGCGCAGTGAGCTCCTGAAAGCTCCAGGTATTAATTGGGACACCACCCACCCCTACCCTCTTGCATTTGGAACTGGGTTAGTAACTTCATACAACAAAAAGGAAGTATGAATTACAGTAGCTAATTGCTATTGAACAACAGGCACTATGGAAATCACTACAAAAGTAGTTGGTAACATAGCACCCCTACAACAGGGAAAAAGCATCTACGAATACTTCTGACAGAGGCACCACTCTGTAAAAAACTGCTAGTAGCATTTACACGGGGCAGCATCTTCTTCCATGCCCCTGACAACACTTGTTTTTAGAGCACACGATAATCACCCCACAGTAACTACTTCACACCCTGTAAAACCAGTGACCTTCTCCCCAGCTTTAGTTCCAAGGCCCCCAAACCAAAGGGAAAAAAAAAAAGAAACAGAACAAAAAATTACCGTGTTCTTAACTAGCTGACAAAGGCGCCAAGTCACAGAGGCTGGGCAGCACGGCATCACCTCCACAGGCCCCAGCACCCATTCCGCACCTGGCCTAAGTCTGGCCAAGCGAAGCGCTGCCCGTTACTCCCGCCTGCCCCAGAGCCCACGGCCCCTCACGGCAGCGGCCCAATCCCTCAGGCCGGCGAGAACACCCCTCTCGCTTCCTGCGCGCAAGCCGCCGTTCCCTGGGGCTGGGTGGGCAGGCGGACCGCCGCGGCACATCCTCACAGCGGGACCGTCGTACTGAGTCAGGGTGAGGGGGAGAAGTGGCGCTCGGCGGCCCGCAGACGGCCTCCCGCCCCCTCCTAGTCCCGCCCCGCTGGACTCCAGTGGGGCTCCCACCGGCGGAGCGCTCTCCCAGCCCCCGCCGTCCCCCGCCTTACCTCCACCATGGCGGCAGCCCGACTCCCCCCCTCCCGCTACGGCTCTCGGCGGACCACTATGGAAGCGCTTCCGGCGCCTGTGCCGCGCCGCACCGGAGATGACGCCCCGGGAGCGCGCAGGCAGAACTGCGCGTGCGCCTGCAAGGTCGATTCCATGGGATTGGCGGGAGGGGCGGTGCCGAGCGCGAGCTGCTTCCGGGGTGGGTCTTGCGGCTCTGAGCGCCGGCCCCGTGAGCGGAGGGCTTGCGGGTGCGCGCGCTGGCCGCAAGGGCGCAGTGCTCAGCCGGCTGAGAGGCTCCTGCCCGGCCCGACGGCTCCCGCGCTGCGCTCCGGCCAGCCCGACGTAGCGCACGGCCCTCGCCTCTGCAGCTGCTTGCCCGTGCGGCCGCGGGTCTTACGCGTGTGCTTCCCGAGGCCAATGCCCGCGCTTCGGGGAGCGACACAAAGCGAAGGGGGTTCCGGGTAGAATCGCCCCATGGCTGGAACGCCACCTCGTAACGAGATGTGATAGGGAGTGCTGGCCATTACACCTAGCAACTGCCCCTTTCTGTGGGGTCCCGAGGGTGGCCTTTTGGAGAGGGTCAGAGCTGTGTGTGAAGGAGCTGGCAGTGCCTTGTGCTATACAGAGGCGGTCGTGCTTTTCCAACTGTATCCTGAGTTATTTGAGAGACAGTGTTAGCTAGAAAGGTGCTCCATGTGGCTTCAACCTGCAGTCCCTGGTCTGGGAGTTGAGGTAGGGGTGAGACGTCTATGACCCTGCGCCACTAATGGCAGAGGGGTGTTGCCAGCCGGATTTCCATTTCCAAGCCAGCCAGGTTTCATGTTTAACATGACTTATTTTGGTAGTCCCTCAGGTAATGATGGGGATCACCGCTGGGTTTTGGACCCTCCAGTGAAGGTCAGAGTGGCACCTCGAGGAGGGGGAGCACCATCCTGCTTAACTTACAACCTAGAGTGCAAACTCCATGGGGCAGTGTGTCAAAATCTGGCAAGTCTGTTGTGTCCTCCCAGGCTGGTGAAGTTAGATTGAAGGTACACAAGGTTTAAAAGGAGATTTTGGGGTCAAGGGATCGCAAACAGTTGGGTTTTTTTTTGAGTTTGCACACAGAGTAGCATGTGCCTGTTGATTGGTCAGTTGACTGGTCAGTGGAATTGATGTGTGGAAAAGGTTTAAAGGCTAAACTCCAGTAACATACAGAGTGTCATAATACAGTTGATTCCTTTCTATTGTCTGCAGAAGGAAATCAGGGTCATTATTGCTGTCTTATTAAAGGAAACCAAATTTGAAATACAGACTCTTGTAAAAGAGTCCAAGAAAAAAAATCTCTTTTATATTTTGCAAGAAATCTTTGCTGCTATTTGCTGTTTATTACTACTATTATTAGTGTTCACATGGCTCTGTAGTTGATCTCATTTTTTTTTTACAAGTATGCCCCTCAGAAATTTATAATCTCCATTTAGTGTCCTTGTAATGCTTAAGAAAATCAGAGGGCAAATTAATGTCTGTAATAATGTATTTTTTTCCCTAGAAAATTTAATCTAAGGTGAAATTTAGCCCCATAAACTTCCATAAATCATGTCAGCAATATTAATTATAATATGCACTTTATTAATTTCTATATTATATGTAGCTACTTGATGTCATCTTGCATGTCAGCTGCAGCTGCAATTCTGGAAATAATAAACTTTTAATAATAATAAATTTTATAATGTTTTATAAATCATTACTTAGAAGAAGGTGACTAGTAAGTTGTATGTGCTTTTAGTGCTATTTTAAGGCCAATAAGTGAACAACCACGCACGTTAATGTTTAAGAACTTGAGCGCATGTTACCAGAACACGAAAATAGCATTGATTCTCATTTATATGAAACCTTTGAAGTAATGTTTCTTACCAGTAAAAGCAAGAAATTAGGATATTGATCTCAGCAGAGGTGAATGTTTGAGTTTGCAGCATTCTTCTCGTAGGATGACACTATTACACCACCAGTTGTTTGAAAGGACACTTCTAAGTCCACTGTTTTATAATTTAATTTAGTAAACACTATAGCTCATCGTGTCCCAAGAGGGTTCTGTCCTGCCATCCCAAGACCACTTTACAGGGCACACTTGGCTTCAAAAAGCCATGACCCTTCCACCTTGACTTGCCCGACAAGGCTTTGTGTAATGAGAGTTGCACCGCTGGCCGACAGGTTGGCACAAGCACAAGGGGCGGTGAGCAAATAGTCATTCCTCAAAACACACACACACACCTCTGCCAGTAAGTGCCTTTTCAGTACAAAAATACTGTACAGATGGATGTCCTGGAACACCATTGGGTTTGTGTTGTGTTACTACAGTTCCTAATAACAGGTGTGGTGGTATCACTATCACGCTAAGTCCAGGAACAGTTGTGGATACTTTACACAAAAAGATACAAAAACTGGAAAATGCCATTGCAACCCAGATGGACTACTGCCGTTCACCATGTGCTGTTTCCTGTAATATTCCAGTGGTTTCAGGCAAAGGTACTCATTTAACCACACCACCTCTTCTCCCCTTTATATCACAACCAAATTCATTGTGTCATTCATTGGTCTAGCAGAAAAGATGAAAGATGATCTCTGGGCAAAACCTTTGTAGCATAGACCAAGCCTGGGGCATCTGTTCATTTGACACAAAGCCACAAACCGGCTGTGGAATGACATACGTGTTTTGCTTATGGTAAATCCTCAGGGAGACCAGGGAGGTGGTGAAAAGTGCCCAGGCTGACAGGGTCAAAGGCTGAGTTTCAAAGGGGAAATCCCACCTGAAGGCAGATGGAGCCTGTGTGTTTTCGTGTCCTGGGACTCTGCAGTAGGCTTGGGGGATCCTGTGCCAACCCTGACATTCTCTGTACAGGCAAGACATATTTTTTCATAGGAGTTGAGCATAGGAGAATTTTTTCACTGAGCTGAGATAAATCAAGAGTAAGTTTCTAGCTCAGGACTAGTGAGACCTTGTTTTAGTTCCACTTTACCATGAGCTACCCGTAAACCCTGGGCAAGGCTTCAGTATCACTTGCATCATGTCCTTCCTTATACATAAGATGTAGGTAACGCAACTTCCCCATGGGAGAACTGCATTTAAGGTTGAGAGATGCCCATAATCAGTGGTAATATCTTGGCTAGCATCTTTAAGTGGAAATAACATGTTAATGATGTCACTTTGGGCCTTAGGTGGATTTCTTCAATTAAGTCTGTGTTCTTCCAAGACTAATAGAATTGGTGATGCCCTCATGCAAGGAATCAAACTCAATGGAGCAAGAGCTCCTAGAGCCATGGCTGATTTTGGTCCAAGCTGTTTAATAATTAAACCAATAAGGTTAAACAATTTTTATATTTCGGGAATCTCCACTTAGTTTACAAGAACTCTGAAAACAGCATGAATACAGGAAAAAAAAAGCCTAAAACAAGCAATTTTAGCTGTTCTCCTCTCTGTTTATCACAAAATCTTCTTCTCCATCAAGTTGATCTTTGAAACAGAACCTCAGCCTATGGGTTGCATCTCTTCATGTCTTCAAATATCAGTATGAATGACTTCAGAAAAGTGTGCTGGCCCTCATTTGGCACATTTGGTTTAATTCAATGTATTATTCACCTTTACAGTGCAGAAGAAAATAATGGGATATGCACCCCCCAAACTGTTAAAACTCTTCTAACATAAGAGCATGCTTTTTACAAAGCATCAGAAAGCACATTTGAGTATTCCACCGCAATTAACAAATAACTTCATGATGTGTTATTTTAAAATATTATTAAAAAGATTTCAATAATTTCTATGGCATGTACATTTTGTATTAAAAAGAAAATCAACCAATAAATATGTAAAATTTAATAATTTTAATTATTCTACAATGTATTTCCAAAGTAATAGGATAGCGTTATTTTATGCTTACAGTATTAATCTGATCATTAGAGCTGAACAATATTTTCACTCAAAATTATTAATGTAATGAACACAATATACTCTTTTTTAAATCTTGTACTTAAAGCAACCCAAAGGCTTGCATCAGAACTACCAGAACTGTATCCAGGCATCGTCAAAACTGTTTAGAAGAATGTTACAATCTGTATGGTCTGAATTGAGGTCAAATATAATATGGTATTTCTGAAACATTCAGATTTTCATCAGGGGAAAAAAAAAGAACAAAACATCTGGCAATGTTTCTTTTCTTTGGATGTTCACATTTCAGCTGTTTTAAAACACTTGTGATTTTTGAGAAAATGGTAACCTTGTGTAATCTGAGCTTCTAAGGATTTAAACATCTGTTTGATGCCAGCATCAACAGAGATTCCTGGGACATGTAGATAAGAGCTGTCCAGAGAAATTGCTCAACAACAGATGTATTGAGGCATGTGGTGCAGGGAAAGGTTGAACATTAACAGAGATGCAGTGATTGCTCAGAAGGGTCGCTTCTATCACTGGCAAGCTGGGAAATGGGTGTTGCTGTCTTATATATGGGAAGAGAGGGGACCTCTCTCTGTCAGAGCACTGGTGGGAGAAGGTCACTGTTGCTCAGGCTAGCCAGCACCATGAAGCTGCTACTGCTCTTCCTGCTCTGTGTTTCCTCCGTTAGATCCCAGGCCGTTGCTGAATATGATGATGAGGTTGTAATGCTGATCTTAATTTATAATAGCAAACATTATTAATTTTATCTAATTGCATGCATGAATTTCTCAGCTCATGTGATTTAGCTAAAGTAGAAGTCGTGGGGAAAAAAAAATCATCCAGTGAATATTCTTTTTCCACTTAAGTGTTCAAAGAAATAACCTTTGTATTATTTCTTTGTGTATATGTAACTGCATGATAGTTATTTTCTAGTTCTGGATATATTTTATTTGTTTTTTTCCTCTGAATGGAATGAAGAATCTATGATGGTAAGATTAGTTACTTAGATGAATTTATTTCCGGATATGAATTTAGCAATGTTAACATATGATGTTGAAAACAATTAATTAGTCAGGTGTGCAAAAAATATAAATAAGTAATTAATTGTGTCCATCTCAAAGACAGTAAAAACCTTTCTATGCATATAGTTGACATTGAAAAAAAATTAACTGCCAGATCATAAAGCTTTACACTTGAAATGGAGAGGTAACAGTTGTTAAATGAAAAGGCAAAGAACGAGGATAAATTTAACCTATATTCAATTTTAAGTATAATATTTTAATGGGAAATACAGTTTAGAATCTTAGTACATTTTTAATATATATTTTGAAAATCCCCGCAAGAATGAAATAGGTCATGATTATCGGAAATGAGGGTTTTTTTCTGTTATACAATCTAAGTGTTTGTACCTGTACACTGTCTACTGATAAGACTTACTATGCTTCATCATTTTCTTCAATCTCATGATTTCTATACTGCCTACTTTTGAAACTACCTGAAGCCTCTGATCCTGAATCCTTACAAACATTTGTTGTTCATAGTAGTCTGATTGGGATCACAGATTGATGAAGATCTTTATCCAGTTTTTCAAATAATAATTAATTCAAATGGTTTAGTTTCAACAGCTGCTTAGGAACAAAGCCTGTTGTTCTTGCTAGCCTCTTAGAGATTCTCATTATCTGGCAGTGATGGGGAATCAAAAGGGAGTTCTAAAAACTCATCCTGAGAGTTGTTATTGAGTGGCTTTTTTAATTCTCCAGTTGTTAGCTGGCCTGTGACCTGGGACCTCTTATTGTATTTGACTGTGGCCTGATTTTCCGAGACCTTACAAATTTTCCTGTAGCCCACTATTGAAATACTGGTTTGCTTTGGTTTGAAGGCTTTTTTAGTTTGCTGATACCTTGCTGGAGGGAACATGACTAGTCTTACAAGGGAGGGAGCAGCAATGACTTTTACATAATGTCAGTACAGTTTTTCCATTACTGCTTTTTTCATGGCAGTCCATTTTTTTTAAATGTTTAAAATACTAAAGATTGCTGAACAGATGCCTTCACCCCATGCAAGGCATTTTACAGTAGCCAGATTCAGAGAGGTTTCTCTCTCTCTGTCTTTGCAGGATGATAGCCCTCAGCCTGGAATTCGAGGCCATCGACCCCTGGACAAAAGGCGGGAAGTGGCCCCCACACTCCGACCTGTGGCACCTCCCATCAGTGGAACTGGGTACCAGCCCCGGCCCTCAAAGCGGGGGAAGCCAAGCGACAAGAAAGAACGTGTCATCTACCCTGATGCTGGTGGCTGCAAACATGCTCTGGACGAGCTGGTAGGTGTCTGCCTGTTGATGCAGCTAATAACAGGCTGTCCTTTTCTTCTGCTGTGCCCGGCATGGAGTTTTCTTCACCAAATAAGGAAGAGTCATTCGTTTAAAGTTGCCTGACTTTGCATCTATTTCCTTGAGTCGGGTAGGACTGCCTTCAGATTAGTGCCACTGAGTCCATGGCCAGACAGCCTACAACAGAGGTGGGGAGATAGATTTGAACAGTAGAGGGAAGGAATTATCAGTGGGTTAGCCTCCACTTTTCCATGTAACTATTAAGACAGACAGAATAAAGCTTTGCAGAAGCTCTGGCTTGGATTTCAGGTAATCTCAAGGAACCCCAAAACTGTTTTGATTCCTCATGGGATCAAAAAAACCTCCCATATCTTTTTAAAATTTGTTTCAAGCTGTTAGTTATACTCTACCCTTAGTCAGTGCCCCAGCTCTTGTGGAGAACAGTGCAAGCATGCTGAGATCCTGCTGCCTCTCAGTGTTCCAGTCTCTCTGTGCTCTCTGCCAGAAAATGCAAGCTGAGGGGCATCTTAGCACCAGAGAGCAAGTTGTGTGGAGGTTTCCAACAAAGGCTGTTAAAGATAATAAGTACATGGCCGGGGTTGAGTCCTGCTGCTGCCTGAAGATTTTGGCTCTCATGGTGATATACAGTTTCCCACCTCTTTTTAAAGCACTATTGTCCTTGACAGTACGGTGCTTGTTGCAGAAGCAGTCCTGCTCAGATTCTAAAGATAACAATTTTTTTAATGAATTGTATGGTCATTTCACAAGAGATACGTAGAACAAGGTGTAGAGAACATGGTTAATTGTCTGATGCTAGTGGAAGAGGAAAGGGATAATAACATGCACAGGCAGTGGGTAGTTCCTGACAGCTTTAAGCATATAAGTCAACATTTAACAGTGTAGAAAAGTGAAAAGCAGATAGTGGACCAAAAAGGTGTGGAGAGGAAGAGGGCTCTTCCCAAGTCCATCAACAAAAGAGTCCTCCTGGGGGGCTCAAGGCTTCTTTCTGACCTCCAGACTGCAGCTTCTTTGTAGAAGTTGAATGTCTTGAGTTCTTATGTAGATGCTTAACTATCTGGTCTTACATTACTGACTATTCAGTGTGTCAGTGTGATCATTCACTGATAGGGTTAAAAACTTTTAATCTTGATTTTTATTCACAGCCCTTTTAATTTTTATTTAGGGAGTGCTATGTCCAACTGGATGTGAGCTGCAAAATACACTGGTAAAACAGGAAAAAAATGTGAAATCAGTTGTTCGTGATCTAAAGGACAAAGTGAGCAGACTGTCTGAAACCTCTACAACTTTCTATGAATACATAACTGTGCTAGACGATAAATTGGTAAAGACACAAAAACAAAGAAAAGGTATGATATTTTATGAATTCCCAGTGTACATGGTATTGCAGTTCTGTTGGCATTGCTACTGTTACATGTTAATGGGACTTTGTTTAATAAATGTTAAAATACTATGGAATATCTAGCAAGTAGGGATTCATGATCAAGTCCTATTAAATCTTAAAAAAATCCTCTAAGAGAGGCAAAGGAATGGATCTCTTACTAAGGCAAGATTCATATGAGCCCCCTAAACTTAAGGGTCAGGTGTTTTCCCCCTTACATACTTTACTCCGTCCATCCAATCTCCTTACGCCCAGCTCCTGCCTTGGCACTATGTCTCCCTGGAAAGAAGCTAATTCTAGTTCTTTGGCAGAATATAGCACCATTGATAAATCTATTAGCCAGCACTATTATATTAGCCAGATACAATACAAATGTATCACTTCCCTGAGAAACTGCACATATTTGCAGTGTGGAAAAGTTAAAAAAAAATAATTGCTAATCCTTTCTCCCTGCTAAGGAAAGAAGTGGCTTCTCAAATTGTGCTCACAATTGCTCTTCATTATTTCATGACTGGAAAACATTGAAAACTAACTTGCTTTTCATCTCTTTGCTTTTCTAGACAATGATGATATATTTTCTCAGTTCAACACAGAAGTGGAATTGCAGTATAATTATATAAAAGATAATCTGGACAACAACATCCCATCTAGCCTCAGGGTCCTCCGTGCCGTTGTGGATACTTTACACAAAAAGATACAAAAACTGGAAAATGCCATTGCAACCCAGATGGACTACTGCCGTTCACCATGTGCTGTTTCCTGTAATATTCCAGTGGTTTCAGGCAAAGGTACTCATTTAACCACACCACCTCTTCTCCCCTTTATATCACAACCAAATTCATTGTGTCATTCATTGGTCTAGCAGAAAAGATGAAAGATGATCCTAAATGAAAAAAATCTTTTATGGATGTCTGTGCTGGCCAGACCAAAGATCATCTTACCCAATATCAGTCTTCATTAGTGGCCAGTAACAATTTAAAGAGGTACATGCTTCAGGGTCTTTGTAAGATGGAGGTTGTACATTTGCAATTAATGTAGTTGTACCCTTGATTTTTTTTTCCATCTAGAAAGGTTTTTCACAAGCTTGTCTAATTCAATAGGTCTTTGAAAAGTATATAGTTTTCTATCACTCAGGTTGAACTATAAATTTCTGTTTGGTAAAGTAGAACAATGCAAGGGCACTATTCTTTTCCCCCTGATTCTTTCAGATCATGTATCATATAAATCAAAATGAAAGTAGAATTGGAATTGTCCCCTTTTAGTCAGCAAATTGAAGGGTAAGAAAGTTGCTGAAGAAGGTCAGAGTTATTTCAGTAACAGATTCTCTTGGTTTATTCTTGCAGAATGTGAGGATATTATCAGAAAGGGAGGCGAGGTATCTGAAATGTACCTCATCCAGCCAGATCCTTTCGCCAGACCATACAGAGTATACTGTGATATGGAAACAGAAAATGGAGGTTTGTGTGACATAACTATTTTGTTAAAGTATTAATTAATGTGGGTGGTACAAAAATTCAGAATTTGCATTTTATACAAACTAATATGGAGTTATAACTTCTAATTACTTCAGAGTTAAGTCTGATTGACTCATTCAGAAAAGCCTTGCTGAATATGCACTGGGAAAAAGACCAGGGCAGTTCTTCAAATTCTGCTTTTTCCACCTTTCCTTATGAAGCAAGGTGCTACTGCAGCAAGAGTAAAAATGACAAGGCTGACCTCATAAGCAATGAAATCTCAGACCTACTGCAAGGAAGCCAAATGCTCTGCCAACCTTAAGATTAAGGTAGAAGGGCTGTATCTTAACATTTCATGATCCTTTCTCCCTGGTAATTTAATCTAAATGCTGTCGCTCCTGCAGGCTGGACTTTGATTCAGAACCGGCAGGATGGCAGTGTTAATTTTGGAAGAGTATGGGATCAATATAAAAAGGGATTTGGAAATGTTGCAAAGAGTGGAGGGAAGAACTACTGTGATACACCAGGTAAAATATGAAGTATGAAAGATGAGGAACACTTCTTACTGAAACTCCCTTCTCAGATTACTTGAAGCTCTTTAATTTTTTTTAGAATTTTTGTGAAGTCTATTTCACAGTGCTCTCATTTGTTGCTGCTTAGGTGAATATTGGCTTGGAAATGACAAGATCAGCCAGCTTACCAAAATAGGGCCGACTGAAGTTCTAATTGAAATGGAGGACTGGAATGGTGATAGAGTATCAGCTCATTACGGAGGTTTCACCATACAGAACGAAGGAAACAAGTATCAGCTTTCAGTTAGTAACTACAAAGGCAATGCAGGCAATGCGCTGATGGAAGGAGCTTCACAGCTGCATGGTGAAAACAGGACAATGACCATTCACAACGGCATGTTCTTCAGTACTTATGACAGAGACAATGATGGATGGTATGTACTTAAAAACATTTAAAAATAGACATTTAAAAATAGAGCTTAAAATAGAGCTGAATATAGTCTATTTCTCTAATTGGCTGTTAGTTTTTACATCATTTTGTAGTATCTTAAAATATGTTTTATCCCTGCAAGATACCAGCCAAATATCAGTTCTTCTGATGTACCCAAGGGCAGGTAAAACTGTGCGTTCAGTTAGTGCTCCTCTACAGCCAACTAAGAAGCACATGATATTTTACTGCTTCCATGAATGATGTTACTGTAGATAGATTGGCAGATCTGGATGATTTCAGAGACTGATAGTCTCTGAAGGTATTCATTGTCAGAGACCGATGGTGACAGTGCTGAAGACCACTGCCCTGTAACACATAATGGGGTCCTGGAGAAAGAGACGAGTAACATGTCCTATTTAAAAACCTAAAAGTTCTGCCTACTCAGAAGACAGGAGTTCAATTGTGAAGTACTTAGTTAGGCATTGTATCTCTAGACTATGTGCCAAGTCTCTGTGTTAATATCCCCTTACATATTTGTGAGTAAAGTGTTGAGATTGGGGAAGATGTGCAGTTCTTATTGGTTTATATTCCATTGATATTACAGTTTCCATTATGAACTGTAAGTAATTGTAGTTATCAGTCAAAATTGACATTCGCAGAGACATGCAGCTAAAGTTTTACTTATTTTTCTTAGCTCCTTCACCTTCCAAATGCACTGTGTAGTGACTACACTTGTGATGGTCACCCTTTTACAGAAAATTTAGAGTGTATTTTAATTGTTTATTATGGTTTGAAAATTCCAGTACAGGGGTAGGTGAATGTACTTGGTTGATCTATTTGCTTATTACAGTCCATCTCTCCTTCAACACTTTCTTTTGCCTCATCAGGGTAACTGCTGATCCAAGAAAACAGTGCTCTAAAGAAGATGGTGGTGGATGGTGGTACAACCGCTGCCATGCAGCCAACCCCAATGGCAGATACTACTGGGGAGGGACCTACAGCTGGGATATGGCAAAACATGGTACAGATGATGGCATTGTATGGATGAACTGGAAGGGGTCATGGTATTCAATGAAGAAGATGAGCATGAAAATCAGGCCATACTTTCCACAATAACCATTATCAAAATGTACAGAATCAGGGATTTTCTTTTAATATTTGTACATGGTTATCTTTTTAGACACTGTGTTAAGGCTTGTCTTACATATAAGTAAGAAATATGTATGTATGAGCATATTGTGACTCGAAGTGAAAAGCTGTATCAACTGTGAATCAAAGCCTGTCTGATGAAAATGGCTCACAAGTGTATTTTGTCCCATTTTTCATTTGTTCATGAGACAGAAGTAACTTCTATACCATACCACTGCTGGAAAAAACCTAAAACACCAACTTGTTTCACTCTTTTACAAACAAATTCTATATCACATTTGAAGAGGAAGAGAATTATTTTAAAATATTTTCTAAAAATTAAATAAAGCCTTAAAACATTTTCTTCACATAATTTAAAAGCATTTGTGCATTATCCAGGGAAAAGCAAACACATTCCCCCAAATAAGGTGTCATGGTTTAACTCCAGCCAGCAATTAAGCACCACAGAGCTGTTTGCTCACTTGCCCCTGCTTGGATGGGGAACAGAATCAGAAGGGTAGAAGTGAGAAAACTCATGGGTTGGAAAAAAGTAAGTTTAACAGGTAAAGCAAAACCCATGCACACAAGCAAAGCAAATGTAGGAATTCATTCGCATGGGCAGGCAGGTGTGCAGCCATCCCCAGGAGAGCAGGGCTCCATCACGTATAGCGGGTTACTTGGGAAGACAAATGTCATCCTTCTGAATGTTCCTCCCTTCCTCCTTCTTCCCCAGCTGTATATGCTGAGCGTGATGCCATATGGTATGGAATGTCCCTTTGGTCAGTTAGGTCAGCTGTCCCGGCTGTGTCCCCTCCCAACTTCTTGTGCAGCCCCAGCCTACTTGCTGGTGGGGTGGGGTGAGAAGCAGAAAAGTCCTTGCCTCTGTGTGAGCACTGATCAGCAATAGTACGTAACAAATGGGTATGTCATCACATAGTTGGGTGCCCACCTGTATGCTGGGTAAAATATGACCTTTCCTGTGACCTTGCTCACATACTGCACCTCTTAATATCTCAGAGAAGACTGCCTTCCTCCACAACAGAAGGGACCTTGATCACTAGCAGTAAATGGACTCCCACCTGAAGTCTCTCATGTTGATTTAATCTGTGGAGCCTAGGAGAACAAGGAGGAGACATCATGGCAGCACCTCACTACGTGAGTGCAAATGTTCAGCATCCAACAGGTAGGTTTCAAACGAGGTCGCTACACTAGATATAAAACAGAACCACCTTTTCCAAAATCACAGACAATTCTCATCACATGCCTGCAAAGATGTCTTTGCTCTTCAGCAAACTCTTCAAAAATCTTTCACAGTGACTGTGTTTGAGGAGTGCTGAAAAAAAGGCTAAAAGTGAGCTGCTTTGCTGATATTTGTTTATAGTTTTAAATGGTATGAAACATGCCAACCACTGAGACTGGAGGTGAGAATGTTTGCTCATGCTTGTTTCCCAGGAAAAGTATAGAAATAATAAACAGAGGAAATACTTGTGTAATGTTATATCATCGTGTATAAAAGCATATATAGCATGTTCTTGCATAATTGTGTGACAAATACAACTGTTTTTCCATGCAGCCAGCTTTTTTCTACAGAAACCTTATCAGACTGTCAGCAAGTTTCTGTTTTAAACCCCTTATCTGTAGAAGAACCCTGGCTCAACACACGCAGAGAAACATCCTAAAACAAGGAAATATATACCATAGTCAATCATGTGCTCCTTGTTGTGCTTGTGCTGGTTAGTCTCATAACCTTTGTGTGGTGACCAGAAAGCAATAGCCTTTGGGACTTGGGAAATGGAAGACATGGCCCAGAGGTGGGACTGTCAAACTTGATCAGACTTTCACTGTTCATGTTAGTGGAGGCAGGAGTTTGTGGTGCATATACTTCTAAATTCTTTTATTTCTTTAGTACTCTTAAACAACATAAATAATTAAAATGATAAATATTTTTATCTCCAGTCAGGGTGTGAGCTGCCAAAGACATAGACATGCAGAGACAAAATTTATTTAAAAAGTGGTTCAAAATCAGTATTTCCTTTAACAGGTTTGTCAGTTATAAATAAGATGAAAGAACTCTTTTGTTGTTAATTAGTCTGTGTTTATTTTTTAAGCCACAGGTGTGTCCAGTTGCCTTCAAACTCACACAGTAAAGGTACTCCATGCACACATGTAAAAAAAAATGTCTTTTCAACTTGTAGTCATAACATACATATTAAAAGCCTGTCTTTCTACAGGGTGTCTATGGGCCTGATTTTCATTTTAACAGTTTTGAGAGAATAGTCAGAATCTCTAAATGGCAGCCACACCACGCCATTTTCGATCTCATAAGGGATGTTGTACCTGGGGTCATAGTGGCCCCCCAGGTAGTAAATGCCATTGAGGTTGGCTGCCTGGCAGCTGTTGTACCACCAGCCGCCCCCGTACATCTCTGCACAGCTCTCCTCCCAGTGGTCCTGGTCCCGGTCAAAGGTGCTGAACCTCATCTGGGCATGGGACGTGTATTCAGTGCCTTCCTCCAGCCAGCCGGTGATCAGGGCATCCCCAGCTGTCCCCTCATAGGAGGACACGGCAAGGACGTACCCTTCTGCTTCAGACCCTACCTGTATGATGTACTCTGCATACACAGCATTTCCATCCCAGTCCTCTAGCTCTACCCGAAGGAGAGTGTCATTCTGAGTCAGCAAGTGTATGTTTTCATTGCCCAGCCAGAACTCTCCTCGCCCTCTGCCATCCACGCTGCCGAAACCTCTCTTGTAGTCTTGCCAGGTCCGGTTAAAATTCACTGATCCATCCATTCTCTGTTGGATCAATAGCCATCCTCCCAAAGTGGTGTCTTGGTCGCAATAAACTGACAAAACCTTATGGGATCCCGCTGGCTTGATTTTGAAAATGCCACTTTTGGCACCAAAAGTGTGTTTCTGGCGGATATCATCACAGTCTAAAAAGAAAAGTTGATCTGGTTTGACAGGAGTTATCAGCAAAATTTAATAAAAGGTTCAGGGTGAATCCAAGTACCAATATCTCTGAGGAAAATTGTTAAATACATCTTGGACTACACTAAGTATAGTCAGAGGCAACATAACATTCAGAAAATAAAACTTTACATACTTCTTAAATTGTGAATTTTCTATGTAATACCCGAGAGTTAATGAAATAATTTCCTTTTTGTTTCCGAGGTGGCAACAAACAGACACAGTGCTTGCATTTTAATCATCACACTGTTGTACTGTGGTATCTAAAATCAACATGTTGGTTTGGGTATGGATGGAGTTTGGCTCCACTACCTCAATAACTACTTCTGTGATGCCTGTGTACCTTTCCCAGTGTTGGCTGTCCTTTGCTTCCCTCTTGACGATCTGAAGCTGCGTGCCTGAAAGTCTGGGTTATCCTCTGCACTCTGATCATGTTGCAACCCACCTAGCTGCTCAGTTATTTCACGGGTCTTTAGTGATTTGGTTTCGAAAGTGGAGCCTCCCTTGTTGAAACTAGAAGAGGAGCTGGTCACTACAGTCTTGGAGTGACTTGCACTGCCAGATGGGAATCCAGATGGCTGAAGGCCTCCAAAGTCATCTTCTTCCTCCTCCCCTAAGTCTGAAAACTTGCCTTTGCCCCCATATGTCCCTGCATGACTGGATGATGCAGTACCCGAGTGGCTACTGCCTGTGCCAGTTATGTGGCTGCTAGTCAAAATGCTGCTAGATCCACTCAGGTGTCTACTACCAGTGGATGGAGAGTCAGGGTTAAAAAATGAGTCCAGCTCAGGGAATAACCTCTCTAGCTTGCGCGATTCACCCGTCCCACCAACATGGTACATGCTTCCTCCCTCTCCAACATTTCCTGCTCCTTGTAAATAAGAGCAGTCTGAGCCATCAGATGAAACCATTTTTTCAACTACTTCTTCTCTAGGGCCATCAGGGCCACTGACATATTTTGTGGTGGTAGTTTTGGTGCATCTACGAACAGTGGAGGTGGTTTTGTCTCCCAGATTAGGGATTTCTCTCCCATGAGTAGAAGTAACGAATTTGCTGCTGTGGGAAGGTCCATCCCCCCTTGCTTCTGCCGTGTGATAGAAACTGTCGCCTCGGGAGGGGGTTGTGTCTGTTTCTGGTCTTTCTAATACCACTTGCACCTGCCTGATGTTATTAATTATGTCCAGAGCCTGCATTTCTGGCAGAGGCTTATGCTTAAAATGCTCATGAACGTTCGAGTCCTTCAGTGGCCTCATTTTCAGTGTGCTCAAGGGAATTGTTTGAAGCTCTGGGTGCAAGTTGATGGATTTAGCTTGGGTAAGCTGCTTCTGGATGTTGTCATAGCTTTCTTTGTCCACTTGGTAATCAAAACTTCTAGCACAGGTTCCTTTGCAAGCTCGTATCTTAATATCAATATCCACCTACACAAACAGAGAGAAATAACATCATTCCTGACTTTCTCAAGCAAATGTGTCCTTTAACTGGACTGGGGAAAAGTGGGAGCTGCAATGGTACCTCCCACCTACAGCTGAACTTTTCTCAAGCTCAGTTTTGAAATCACCCCTAGGTTTACTTCCACTGTAAATCCGACATGTGCAGTCACACAGTGCCCACAAGCTCCATTGATAAGTACGGTGTACCACGTTCTATGTATCTATGCTCCCTTTATTCTCAGGGGCATAGGGATGTCTTACTGGGTTTGGAAGGAGTGCTGCAGAGCTGGGCACACTCCATGGGGACAGGGATGGAGATGGAGAGGGGAAGACCCTGGACGTGTTCCAGAGCCTGTCATAGCTTTGCTGTGAGGGTTGCCATCCTGGGGATGCCACTCCTTTCCCAAAGTTTGATCTCAGATCCAGAGATCAAAGTAGAGTTTTGAGCAAAACTGACGTTTGTGCCAGGACTTTTCCTTGCATTACCATCAGAAGAACTGATGTCACCCTGGGAACTCTGGCTCTAATACCAGCACTGGCTGTGGGCAGTGGTAGCAGCACTGGGAACACGCCCCTCATCCTAACTGCTGAGCCAGTCCTTACAGGAGGAGAAACACCTCATACAGAGCCAGTTATCAGCAGAGATAACATCCTTGCTGCCCACCTGAGAGCAGAAAGCAGTAGGTAGGACCAGGAGTCCTCCTGAGCTCACACTGGTTCCCACACAGCAGCATAAGAAATGCAAACTTCCCAGAAAGCAACCTCATTTGAGGATTTACCTCAGTGGGTCAGAACCTGTGAGAGTTACATCATGTTTCCTTCCAGAGGGAGCACTGCTCCCCATGTACCCAGACAATGGACAGACCCTCTTTCTGTAGGTAAGCCCTGGAAAGAATGGAAATTACAGCTACCTACCTCCAAGCGCTTCATCTCCAGCACCTGTTCTTGAATGCTGTTCTGCAGAGTTTTAATTCTGTTTACTTGAGTGACAACTCTCTGCTTTAATGTCACAATTCTCCTTCTCAGTTCTCCTGACACGTGGCCATAGGTCTCATCAGTCTCTGCAACAGAAATGCATCACAGTCAGCTATGCATGTGTGGGGTTTTTTCCCTATAAGAGCAGGGCATTTTAAAATATGTAATTAAAACATGTCTTGAAGAATTTATTTCTCATAGTACTGAGTCAGTAAAAATTACATTTTTTTACTAGTTAGCAGTATTACTGTGTTTATTCCATCTTTTGATAATAAGGTCGGGTGCAGCATATATTTTGTCTACATCTTGCCTTTGCACCAAAAAAAAAATCAATTCACCAATGGATAATAAACCTGGATGCAATAAACTTACGCTGAGCCCTGTCCAAGTTGGGTTTTTGTATACTTATGGTGTCCACAATTATCTGATTGGATTTTTTATAGTTGTTTTGATTTTCTGAGAGCAGCTTCTTAATTTTGTCTATTCTGTGACTATAATCCTGGTCCGTTTCATCAATCAGTCCTTGCATTCTGCAGCCTGATGGACATTTTGTACCCTAAAATTGAAAGAGGGAAATAACTGTGTTAAAATCTTTATAAGTAAACCTTTTTTGAACACTACATTTGCAGACATTCGTTCAACACTGAAAACACATTTAAAAAAAATAAATAGGGCAAGATTCTTCAAATTGCCTCTGGGTGTCCTCTCCTGCTCATTCAACGACTTCACCAACGACTGGTGTGACTTAGAGCAAGCCACCTGGAGCTGGTCCTTTGCCTCCTGTGCCTCTGGCACTGGTGTGATGGAATCACTGAAGCGCATCCTCAGAAATCTGTCATGGGGCGGGTGAGGAGCAAGTAAACCCTTAATTTTCTCCCTTCTCTGTGTATTTGAGCTGATGTAAGATATACTATGTGTGTGTGTATATATATATATATATATATATATACATACATTTCCCAAAGGCCAGCTGTAAAGAGAATGTAAAGAGAAGTCTGTTGTCCAGCTGGAGCAAGGATGTTAGAGGCCAATTTGTGCAGAAATTTCATTGGAAAAGCTTAATGTTCTTACAGGCTAAACCTCTGCCAAAATTTCATCAAATCAGTGTAGCATAGAGATGGGATGAGATGCAAGAAACAAGAGAGGGACAAATTAACAGTTTATACACAAGGACATCTAGTTGATCTTTATATTTTTTTGAGTATTTTGTCACCTGACTTCCTGAAATGTAACTAGTGAAGTGTAAGTTAATTCTAGCTATTTCTTTTCATTGTTTCATATCTGTCTTTCTGGTGCCTTTCTCTTACCAATTCCAAATGCGGCAATGTCAAAATTCTGAAGATAAATCCTTATTTTTTTCCAGCCTTCTGTTATTTCACCTTTCTTTTCTAGACTTACTCTTCTTATTCCATGCCCTTGTAAACGTCTCACTCTTTCTTTCTCCTCATTTTTCCCTTCTTTCTATCTTTCCCGTAAGAGGTTCCTCCAGGCTGCCCTGATGTGAAGTGTTACCTGCCCTCCCTCAGACCTAGAGCCCACCCACATGCTGGCTGCATGACACCCATGGAACTGGTCCAGCTGAGGACCGTGAGCACCCTATGGACCAGCATCACGTCTGCCCTCAGAGCACATTGCTCACCCAGTCATCATCTGCACAGAAGGGCCAGTTCTTCTCATACTGGCAGGAGGATTGGGACATGTGCTCCACAATCCTGGGACCACGCACTCCTGCACCACCCTTTTCAAATGTACTCTCTCCATCTTGTGCCTGCGGGAGCGGGAAAAGGGAAAAGCAAAACTGAGATTAACTGAACAGCTAAGGGAACAGAAACATAATGCAGATGTCCTCGAACACCCTGTGGCAATTACAGACATCTGGAAAGCACCACATCAAACCAAACAGTGTGAGGATTTTATCCTGACATTTCTTGTAAAATATGAATTTGTTTTGTCAAAATAAAGTTTTTACATATCTTAAAATTAATGCAGCTGTTTAGGTAGCAAGTGATGCTCAGGACACATTATGATAATATTATTCCACAGAAATCTTGTGTCCTGTGTGTAAAGATAAGAATACCTTGAAATTAGATTGAAACTGGTTAAAGAGAAGCAAAGACTTTAAAAACACTGTTCTGTTTCCATTTGCTGGAATATTGTTAAATTTCTGTTTTCACCCTACCACCTTCAGCCTACAAAAAAATCTTAAAGATCAAGAGACAGTTATAGCTGATATTGCTTATTATATATCTTATATATAATAGGGCTTTGCCTTTATAATTTCTGATTTTAATCACAGTTGCTAACTATAGGCTTGTAACACTGTCTTGCCTGGTATAAAGAGCAAGACAGCTAATAACATTGTAATAAAAGTAGCAATGTCAGTGATGGATGGATTCTACTCTGCTTTTGATCTTCAAACCAGAGAAGCAAAACTGCATATGCACAAGCTAATTCTAAGACAAAGCACTGTAAGGTTCCTTCTGTGTGATTGCTCAGTGAAGGACTGAAAAATAATTATTTTTCATAAAATAAAGTCCTGGTTTAGAGCTTGAGATATAATTAGGTCTGACTAGATTCCTCTGCACACCTTAAGTTCTTTTCAAGCAGCATAATTAATGCTTGAAAAGATTAATGATTAATTATTATTATGACTAATGATTAATTCTGAGGCAGAGAAAGTTTTCCTAATTCTAGCCTCAGCCCTGGGGAACTGGAATGTCATTGTTAAAGTAAGTGGATTGATTGACGCTGGTTTGATTAACCCCGAGGATCTGATCCAAATGCTTCCTAAAATTAACAGATGAAAATGTTACTTCTATATAGTCCGTGCCCTTTCAGCACTGACATCTCCAACAAAAGTGCTTCTAATTTGTCATATCTGCTCAACATAATTTCTGTCATTTGTTAAAACTTCCATATTATTAAAAAAATACCATCACAAAGAGAAACATAAAGAATCTAACATAAGATTGTGGGCTGACACCTAAATGAAGAAAGAGCTTGGTTGTTTTGGCATAGCTGAAAACCAAGCCGATCACTTCCCTTATCTAAAAATGGATTCTTACTTAGCTCCAGTTTAATCTGATATTCATAATAAAGGTATTTTGTGCATCATTTGTATGTGGAAAATCCTGCTGAAGTCCAGAGGAGATAGAATTAACCCTAATGAACATTATAATTCCTGACTGGCTGGAGTCACTCTCATCCAGTCAGTTAAGTTTAAGACTTACAGTATCAGCTATGAATTTATGAATTCATGTTAATGTATCTGCTTTGCTTCTCCTGAAGCCAAGCAGATTCAGTGAAACTGAATTAAGCAAAGCTAGAGAGCTGGATACTCAAGAACTACTGATGCAAGTCCAGCAGTGAAGTATTTACAGTAAGCTTGTGCATATGTGTGTGCACCAAATTTTATGAGCCAGGTAACAGCCAAAATGTGTCTGTCTAACAAGTCAACATTAAATAAAATCTCACTCTTCAAAACAGAAAGATATGAACAGAATCAAGTAAGCATACCCAGGCTAAGCTGAGGCACAACAATGCACAGAGGATCCTCATTGATGTCATCTTCAGGAGAGGAGTGAGCAGAATTCTGATGGAAAGGATGCTCTTCAATGGTCTGCTGGTGCAATTTAAACCTTAACAAGATGCTGAGATTAATCATTATGTTCCCCTCTGTTTGGTTACAAAACATGCCAAATGGTGTCCTCCTGGTTGGGTGATTACCTAATGCCTCTTGCACAAGTTTCTGATGTTATTTGCTCCAGATAAGTTTGGACAACACCAACATGCGGGCAACAGAATATTTTCCAGGAAAAATAAAAAGCTTAGTTTCTCGTAACTGGATATTCACCTAAAATGTGTGTAGGACCTAGCAGGATCCAGCAGTGCTGACCTGCTGGAAGACACACACCCTGTGCAATGAGTACTTAGCTACTGTAATCAAAGAGTTGATGTTTTGAAAGAAGAAATCATTGGTTTGCCCTTTCTGTGTGGCCGTGTTCTACTGCTATGGAATCCACTGGCCTTTCCAAAGCAAGTGCTAGTCTAAGAAAGGTTGATACTATCTGTGATCATGTGTTCATCAACTGAAAACAATTCCTGACGAGTGCAGAGCCCAGTTTACATGAGTTTTCACGGCTGAGCCTTACTCGAGTTCGCATAATTCACGATGTGGCAACACTATGCTGTCTATTACACAAGTGGTATATTGTAATTTTTTATCAAATAGGATGTGTTTGAAATGAACACATATTTATGAAATGCACAACAGACTGGCACTTGAAAATGTCCCACAACAGACGTTGTGCATAATTAAATCTTCCTAAAGAGTAATTCTTAAATGCTTGTATCATGGTTACAGCTTCTCATGACAGTATGCTGCTACTGTGAGCTCTATAATAAGCCTTACTGTCATAACACAGAAGAGTGCTGTATGTGGCTGTCAGACACTTGAGATATGTTGCCCATGTCAAAATTTTCACTGCAGTGAGCAGGAATTATAATACCACGTATTATCTTGGCTCACTTTGAAGATCAGCCAGTCATGGTTGTGGCATTTGGTTCATAAATGCCTGTAAGAGAGCTCCTGAACTCAAAGCAGATATTACATATACTTACACGCCAAAATGCTCATCTGCTAACATTAGCAGGGGTAAGATGGGTGATGCTTCCTCACTCCAGGTCCTACACAATTTTGTTCACTCTGTTGCAACAGTTCTGTGAAATAACTAAAAGAAGGTTGGAGGACAATGACATGCTTAAAGGAGGGAATGACCACAATGAGGGGAGGTCTTACAGGATTAGGATAAATCATTTTGTGGACCAGAGTAAATGGACTTAATCCAAAATATACTGGGGTCCATGGAGAGTCTCCCATTCACACCAAAAAGCTCTAATTTAGCCTCCATGATAAATATAAACTCTGCTCAAAGAACACAACCTTAGGATCTCCATGCTGAAGAACACAAGAATTGCAGGCACAACCCTCACGCGCTCTCCTCGTGTGTAAACTTGTGCACTCTTGCTTTACCACAGGATCACATGTGATGTTTCTTCCAGAGAACCCCTTCCTCCTTACACTGAGAATACATGGTGCTCTGCAAGCAAGCAGCTGCCCGCAGCTGTACCTCTTTTTCATTGTATGATGATGCTGTGCAGACTGTCCAAAACTTTGAGGATTGTCCTATGATGCCCATCACTCAGCTACTGTGGTGCTTTACAAACATTAGTTCTCCTTTTCACAGCTGCAGAAGCCAGGTGAGAAGGTTAGGTCAAAAAGTATCTGTTAATTTTGGGGATCCATTTTGATAGTCTGAGTCTTCAGGGCACATTATATGTGCAGATCCCACCGATAGCAGGTGTAACACTCTGCCTGCACTGGGGCTCAGGGGGAACAGCTAGCAGCCAGCTCTGAGATGGCTCAGTGCCTTGCCTCTGGTCCCACAGGAACTGGGAGATGAGGGCAGGAATAGTCCCTCATTCTGCAGGGTATCATCTGCAAGTAAGAGGCAACTGTGCTGACTTGGCCTTACTCATTAGATGCATTACAACCTATGTGGTGGCTAAAGCATCCTTCATAATTCTGATGTGATGCGACATGTCACCATTTGGCTTTTCTCAGTGTGTACAAGCTTGATTTTGTGATCTTCAATAATAATGATTTTTGTAATTTCATAGGCCTTAGAAGTCAAATGGAAGAATTTCTGCTGTTCCAACCATGCTAACAGAGGATGAGACAATTTGCCAGGTGGTGTTCCCGGTACCGGCAATGCTGGATACAGCAGTAGCACATACCAGGCTCCCTCTGATCCCATCTCTCTGATGACCATCAGACACAGAAAACTTAAGCTCTGGTCCAAGAAAAATTAGTCCACCAAGGATAGAGGGGCTGGAAAAAGCTGACAATCGATCATAAACATTAGGTAAGCTAAGAGAGGCTTCCTGCTTCATGCAAAGGGGATAGCTGGGTGAAGCTGGGGTGAAGGAGGAGCTCCTCTGGCTTTCCAGTTGAGGTCTGAATCTGGGCCTGACCTTCAGCCTGTACCTTCGCTTTATGTTGCAATCATCCAGTCACTTCTCCCCATGTTTGTTTGAAAGGGTAAAGGCCAAGAACTAGACAAACTTTGGATTTAACTTTAATTCGCGATCAAAGGACAGAAGTGCAGTTTGCTACTTTGGCTGCCCTGCTCTTGGCAGGTTGCCACAGCAATAGTAGGGGACTTGGGTTTGTCTCGCATTCGTGTGCCCTAGATGTGAGTCAGTTCCTGTTTGCACAGCACTGCCCCTGTCTCCTGTCCTACCACCAGTCCCCACCACCAGTTTCCAAGTGGTGCCTTCTCTTTGTCTGACCTGCTCATTGTGGTTGCCTTGGCTTAGACTCCAATCTCCTTCAGCCCCAGCTTTCAGCTCCACTTCTCTTCATATGATCCTCAGACTATGTAACTTGTTTGAATTCATTATTAGCATCTGGTCCCACATTTTCCCCATGCAATGTCCCAGGGACTGAGGGTCGCATCAAGTCCTCCAGCCTGTCCACTTTATTTGCCTTGATCTACCTCTATTCCATCTTTGTCTACTTCTTCATTTCCTTTTTAGAATCATAGAATCATAGAATGATTAGAGTTGGAAGGGACTCCCAGAGGTCATCTAGTCCAACCCCCCTGCAAGAAGCATGGACACCCCCAACTAGATCAGGTTGCTCAGGGCCTCATCCAACCTGGCCTTGAACGTCTCCAGGGATCCAGGGGCATCCACCACCTCCCTGGACAACCTGTTCCAGTGCTCCACCACTCTTACAGTAAAAAACTTTTTTCAACTTTTCAAACTTTTTTGTTTGTTTTGCTTTGGCTTTGTAGAGACCATGAAAAACAGAAAGTATTTCTGTTCCATATTTCTCTGTTTTTTGCTACATTTGGCTTTGGAAGAGTGACTGCAAGCACAAGCTGTTAAAGAAAGGTAAACTTCATTCTAGCCACCAAAATCTATAATGAACTTTTATAAACTTGGAGGGGACAGGCTTGCCTAAATACAAATGATTTTTCACTATAGGCTGTGGTCTGAGGATCATATATGATAAAGACTGATTTAGGAAAGAGAAGCACGAACTCTCAGTATACAAAAAAATGGGCATCGAGTCAAATTGCAATATATTTATTTGCAAAAATTAATTCTGAAACTATTATTCTTTCTCTATGAGAAGACATAAGAGATATATTGACGCTCCTTTCCAATACTTAGAATGTTGGAAACAGTAGAAAGAAACTCTAAAAGGCATCATGGAATCATGCCAGTCTTCTTTTGGGGCCCAGAGAATATCATTGTGGGCTGCGATCCTGCAGACACTCTGATGAGCTATGGTATGGGACTTCTGTGAACGATCAGGCTTCTTGGATTTGATAGCTCCAACCCTCCTGACCACTCAAGCAGGACCACTCAGTCCTCTCCAAAGAGGTTCAAAATTATCTGTAAGACATTAGGACACCAGTAAACATGTCAGCTGGAAGAATAAGCCCATCTTAGCTCTTGTGAGTAACTCATAGAATGCCAGCTCACACCAGTGATGTGTAGTTACAGCAGATTGTCATCACACATATCATTGCAGCCAAAAGGTAAACTGGGGGAGGCAAATCCTAGAGGAGTCTGAGTACAGAGGCCAAAGTAACAGAGTTGAAAGGATTATATTTTAATTCCATGTTGCAAATACATAAATACTAACAACCTTAAAGTCATGTCATACGTGGGATAAACAGAAAATAGGAAGCAGAAAGGACCTGGGCAATGCCCCTAAAGTGTCTGTTGGCAGAACCAGGATCAGACTGGGCTTGCCAACCCTCAACGCACATCCTCCCCACTGGTCTCTCTGTGCATACTGCTTCAGTGACAGGGAACCACAAAGAGGGCTCACTGCCCAAACATGTTTGGTGAGGAACTGGGTGCTGAGGTGAGCCATGCAGCACGACCCATTGCATGGGTGCACCACAGACGTGCAAATATACTGCTTCAGTGGTGTGGAGGGGTCATCCCTCATCCCAAACAATTGTTACACCCATAATGATCTTACGCTAACAATGACTTCTTCTCACCTATTCCTAAGAAACCTGCCTGCCTCTTACACTTTGGCATAAGGGTAAAACTTCAACAAAATCAGAACCATCTCAGTAAAGGTGACAGAGGGACAATAGCTTGTTATGCTATGGAGAATCAGATCCCAGGAAAGAGGATCATCAGCAGTCTTGCTAGAGACCTGGGTGCCAAAACTGGGGAAGTGCTGAGGCAGAATAAACTGTCTACAAGATATATCTTCTTAGTCTAACATTGCTCTGTCTTTAAAATAAAGCTTTTGAATAAGCTACTCAGAAATATGTGGTGAGTTTCTGGTCTCTCAATGGTAGCTAAAAATAAAGACCAAGACACATTTAATGTTTCATTTCTTACTATATCAACTAGATCCATATGTGGCAATAAATACACTAGATTAATTTTAAATAGTTACGAATCAAAAAGGGTCATTCAGGAATAATAGTTGTACAGCATAATACTGTGTGCTATGGTATAGCAAATGAAACTTTTATATATTTGAGAATATTTGAGAAACTTGTTAATATGTTTACTCAAGTAAAATATATACACGCTTCTTAACACATCCTGATTGCAAAGGTATTCATTACTACATGATAAGCTCAGTTACATAGTCTTCATCCCTAAAGGAGGCCTCTTTTAAATTGCTATGTACTCTGATCAATGTCACAAATCAATTTTGTTGGAAAAAGAAGGAAAACTTTTTATGGAGAAACTTCTCCAACATTTGCCTCTAAACAAACAGAAACTACTGGCTTGCAGCTCAGACAGGACTGAATCAAACAGATTTGATCGTAGTTAACCTTCCAACCATTGTAAGGTTTACTTTGTTTGGCTTGGCCAACAGTAAAGCACAAAGAGCAATTTCAGATTCTTTGTAATAATCAAACATTTATTGAGTATTTTTACAGAAAAAATATACAGAGGTAAGCACTGCTCAGGGAAGAGTCTTGGGCGTTTTACAGTTGATGGTGTTTTATAGAAAAAAATGAACTGTGTAATGGTCAGCATCTAAGAAATAAATGATGTGTTCTCACTGTTCAGATCAGTCTTTGTGAAAATGTCCCTTTATGAGTCTCCAACCTACAACAGGAAAAAAAAAAGAAAAAAGAAAAAAAAGCATTTTAATGTTCTTCCAAGGAAAGAATCATAGAATCATAGAACGTGTTGGTTGGAAGGGACATTTAAAGGTCATCTTGTCCAACCCCCTGCAGAAAGCAGGGACATCTTCACTTGATCAGGATGCTCAGAGCTTCATCAAGCCAGCATAATGCTCTGATAATGTTGATAAAGTTCATGCATATACTAGTTAGAAATTTAAAAAGTAGCATTTAAAACACATGAAGTCAAGGAATTATTTCTGAACACAAGACTATCCATTCATGTATCTGTGAAAAGAAACTAATGTGGAAGGTATACTAAAACTGAAGTACAAATATTTCTGTGACAAAATGGTAAATAAAGCCAACTTCTTTAAGATGCAGTGGGCTTAACACTTCAGCTGTCCATGCTTAGAATTTTAAATGATACCTATGTTCTGTTATCATTTTAAATATATCCCATGGTCAAACCAACCTGCTTGGTGCTCCCCAAGTTGTGCTGCTGTCCATCTACTGACAGTCTGTTGAATGGGATGATTTTCATTGCAGTTTTCTTCATGGAGTACCACCGGTCACGCCAGGTTGCCCAGATAATGCCATTGTCATTGCCAGATTGGCCAACGTCTTTCGGTGAGTACACGCCACCTAAAAATATCAGTTGGAGCAAACAGTTGCTTTTTTAAAGTAGTAAATATGTCCAGATGAGGTTTTTTTTTCATACTAAAACCTCTGTGGCATCCCTGGGTATGCTAACAGGCCCTGTTCACTGCTCTTCTTCTCTTAGTTTGCTTCTCTCATGACTAATTATCCCACTTGCCTCTAGAGAGTAGACACAAATTCTTACTGCTGGTGTTTCCAGATGTTGTAAGGAATGGGCTATGCCAGATTTGGAAACATCAGATGGTAAAGCATCTTTCACTCAACGGAAGTGACCTGTTTGTCATTGAAATGTGGTGTTCTGGGTTACAGGCATTTAGAAGATACCTTACCTATATAATATTTGCCATTGAGGTGGGCAGCATGACATCGATTCATCCACCAGCCAGATCCATCTTGCTCAGCACAGTTGCCACTGAATTTATCGTTGTCGTTATCATGAGTACTGAACTGTATGCCATTATGATAGGTAAAGGATTTGTCACTTGGATCATCTCCAAAATCAAAGCCATCAAAGGCATCCCCAGCTTCACCGCCAATAAAGTAGGCATAAGTCAGTCGATACTTGTCTTCTTCACTTCCTACTTTGAATACAGCATAGTCAGCGGTGCTGTTAACAAAGGACAACAGTGAATATGAGCATGCTGCACTCCCAGTACATGCACAAATGAGAAACATATAGGTGTTAGCACTGCAGAAAAGGCATTTATGGCATCCTAGCATTTGAAAGAGCATTGTTTTTCCATGTTTGTGTGCCTCAGTTCAGTAACATACATCCAGGCAACTTTTATGCTCCAGCATCAAACACGTTTTGTGACTACTTGTCTTCAGTGATGCATAAAATATCTATATTATATAAACACACATAAACATACATATATATATATCTCCCAGGTTCATAATGCTTAGGCTTACTTAGGTCATGAGGAAATTATTGGCAGGAAGAAGGAGTGTGTGTCTCAAGAAATAGCAAGGATAGTAAGTCCTCCTGAAGAATGAAATATGTGGATAGGATAGGATAGGATAGGATAGGATAGGATAGGATAGGATAGGATAGGATAGGATAGGATAGGACAGAGTAGCTCAGTTGGAAGGGACCTAAATCTGGAACAATCATCTTGTCCGTAAGTTGCATAAGGTGTGAAGAAAATGGAAGAAGCAGATTCCTTCTGCCAAATAAACTAGGACTGGCAGCAATGGCCTTCAGACATGCGAAAGTGCCTGGCAGTAAGTCACACACAGTGCCAATGTAGTGTCCTATGCATGTTATCAGGTCTAAGGGCTCATTATTTTTTCACACTGCTGTACAAACTGATGCAGCAGTGGAAGCAATAGGGTTTAAGCTGTCATTTTCAGAAGAATCATGAGAAAGTACCTTTTCTTGCCACTCCAGTCCTCCAGTTCTATTCGTAAGGTGTATGGGAGGGTGGACTGTGTAGTTATTAAATGAATCTTTTCATTGCCCAACCAGAACTCTGTGGTGTCATCTGGAGAGAGATGTCCAAATCCTTCCTTGTACTGAACCCAGTTTCTACCAAAGTCCTCACTTCCATCCAGTCTCTGGGGGGAAAAAAACCCCAAACAAAACAAAGACACCCCCCAAAAAAACATTAATAAAAATGTTATGCGTTTTATGTAGGTAAATAACACCAGTGCTGATGAAATCAGCTTGCTCATGGTAAAAATATAAAAGTGGCATACCCTCTGTAGTACTGTCCAGCCATTGCCATATGAGTCGATCTCACAGTAGACAAGGAATTGCTGCTTAGCTTTCTGAGGCTTGATAAAGTAAAGACCACTTTTTCTGGCACCTTTGTTTGCAATGTCTTGACAATCTGAAGTAAAGATATTCAGAGGATCAGTAATCATGCTACAGTTGTATTCTCAGATATATTTGATATTGTAACTGCTAGTGAAAGAAATACATTTCATCTAAATGTATCTAAATGTGTTAAGTTAGCAACTTAATCCACATACTTTAATGTCATTGCCATAAAATCCTGCTAAAGGTCACAGAACTTGCATACGATGAGGAATTCTGTCTCACATACAGCTTATTTAAATGTAAAACTCAGTCATTGCAATGATTTCTATGGCAATGAAAATTGCATTTCTGGAGTTAATGGAATAGCTATATTTTTTTCAGGTGACTTAGTAGAGTTGTGATAATGAATTACCTTCTGTTTTTCTTAAATCCATAGAAACTCTCTGTTTTTCTTACATCCATAGCAACTCTCCTCCTGTCCCTTGTGTTCAGCATACATTTTAGGTTAATCATATTGCAGCCAAAAAGGCCAAAGGAGAAGGTGAGATCTCTTGTTCCATCTGAACACCCTTTTTTCAGAGCATTTACCTAGCACTGATTTCAAACTTGCAACCTTTGCATAACTCTGTGACCCCTAAGATTCCAAATGACTGTGATGCAAACTGGCAATAGTTGTAACTGAATTAACCCTCCACCACACAAGAAGTGTTTTGTGCACCTCTTCCAGTTGTCTCCTGTATTTCAGCCGTGTCCCTGCATGGCTCCTGGCAATGTGCTTCAAGCTGGGCAATCTTCTGTTTTAGCTGCGTGATCTTGTTGCTGTTCAGTATATACGTATCTGTCAACTGTCTGGACAGAGAAACATAAAAATGGCTTGTTTCAGCTCTTTCTGAATATGTAATATGCATTTCCCTGCACACTTGCCTCGCCTATGTTTTTCTCTTATTGATCAATTTGTAAAACAGAAATGCTGCAAATAAACTGCAGAAAGTGTCAAAAATGCCTAAATCTTTATTGGTATAATGTTACAGAAGTGGAGATTTTTCTGCATTCAGGTCAAAAATCATATCATTCATATTTAGAAAAGATAACAACATTTTCAATTTTACTTTCAATGTCAGTTTACAAAAGACTGCCACTGAATCGATAGTTAGTTTTAATTTATATCAATGTAATTAAAAATCTGATTTTTATGGTTATAGGCAGAAAAAATAGCCAGAGTGAATGACTGTACAAATACTCCTCACACTCAGCACTACAGCACAAACACATATTAATAACAGTTCCAAAGGTCATGAAAAAAAATTCAGGAGTAGCTGGCACCATGAAAGATACATAACTAAAAATATCTCCATGCTTCCTGACATTCTTATGTTGCATTTCTTGCACAATTAATGGCTTATGGAGGTGAGCAGAGATTGCAATAGCAGATCTTCATGATCCTTCTGGGTCTTGCTAGGCAGCTACTAATGACAGTGTGGGCACCAGGGTCCACATGAACACAAAAACCTTTCTAAGGGAGCCTTAGCTGTGATTGTCGAGTGATATAAGAAATGAAGGATACCTACTGTATAGTACTTTCATGAGACAAAATAGTGTTCTCATATCTGATAATTTCTTCAATTATTTTCTTGGACTTCTGAGTAAAATCATCCACCGTATCTGTAAGACAGACAAAGGTATAATATTAATGCAATCAGGCAAATTATAAAACTATATAAATTATATTTTTCAGTTGTGTAGCGATTTTTAAATTCTCACTTGGTAGTGTCTGCTTCTCTGGAGGATAGAGGCTTCGGATGTGTTGAATCAAAAGTTCTGTTGTTCCTGTGGAGTTACTAATTTGCCGCAAAATTCTCTCCATTTCCTGCAGTTCATTGTCCACAGTGTTATGGTATTTATTAAAGAAATCTGAAATGCCGCAGGTTGTTGGGCAGTAGCTACCCTAAAAAGGAACCATCATTAGAGATGTTTCAGGACCAAAAACAGAAAAGCAGAATATTTGGGCAGGAGAACTTCCAGTCACCACTTATTCAAATGTTTTTGGATACAAATGGGTAGGCATTTCCCACTTCATCTGCAGTGTTTGAATTTACAGAGGCACTTTAGTCTCACACTGTGTGTACACACACACAGAGCAAAAAACCAGTGCATCCTGCTACTTGCAGTGTCTTCTGCACAGCTTTTGTCCACAGTGCAGCCTTCCTTACAGTTTTCCCAAGCACATCCCTCTATAAATGGATAACGAGTTTAAGCACAGTTCCTTCAATAAGTGTTGAAAGTAACAATGAAGATCAAATAAAGCTACAAGTGATAATGCCAGTAAATAATCAACATAGAAAAGCTTTAACTAGACTTTTAAGATAAGAGACAATTACTTACAAATCGTTCATCTAATATGCAGCAGTTTTCTCTGGTAGCAATGTACTGAAAAGAAGAAAGAAGACTGTTTTCAGTAAATTTTCTCCGACAGCATTTTCCGTGCCAACCTGTATTTTAACACTGTCTCTTCACTTACCGCCATGCTGGTAGAAAAGAGCAGGGAGAGGAGAGGCCACAGGGAAGCCCAGCTCTGTAACCTCAGCACCATCATGTCTGTTCCACTGGGCATGGCCAACTGCTCAGTGCGACCTGTGCACTCAGCAGCTGAAAATGTTCAACCCAGCACAGGGCGGCAGCAGTTTAAGGGAACAGGCAGAAGCTGGGGGCGGGCACTGGGAGGTGGCGGGAAGAGGTGGGGTAGGGGCTTGAGGTGGATTCCCAGAATTTGCACACATCTCTTACTCCTCCCATTTTCAGAACCTGCTTCCCACTTAGTGGTCTCAGGGGAGGCAGGAAAGTGGGACAAAGCATGGAGATGGTACTTCTGGTAACACCAGCGTAAGAAATTCCATAACTTTGGGATGGGGCTGGCTGAAGTTTCACTCAAATAGTGCAAGGAAAAGCCATGGTAACTGAAATACATATAACAACTACTACCTTCTGGTTCCATAACACTTTCACACCACAGATCTCCATGTGATTTGCAAAGAGAATCAACATCATTATCTATATTCTGCAGATGAGAAAACAGAAGCAGAAAAAGGTAGGAAGTCACACTGGGCAGTAGTATATCTGGAAAATAAGCCTGTGGTCTTTCTCAGAGGCAATGAAAGCATGAATCTTCAAGGAGACCAATTGAATGACTTTGGTCAAAGCTTCCTTGCTGGGGAACTACCATTGTCAGCATCTGCCCTACTGAGTGCATCCAAAAGACTGGTGATAGACTCCCTCTTCTGCTATGGGCTTTATCCAAGCCAAATATTTTAGGTACATTCTTCTGCTTACTGTCTGTATTAATAGCATTAAGCAGCTCTCTACCACATGCCCTGCACGTGAGCTTTAGTCTGTAGCTTCTCCAGAAGCTTTTGTGTCTGTATAACATAGTGTGTTATGGACAGTGTTGAATGAAGCTTTTTATATCAATATATGTTTGCCCAAATGATGAAAAGAATGATGGGACTGGAGCTTATTGCTAGATCTGTTGTTACTGGGGTAAACTTTGTGATTTTGGGCAAATCACTTCACCTCTGTTCATCGGGATCAATGTTTCAACTTTGCTTAACACATATTCAAAATCCATGGACAAAAGCACCCTATGGAAACTGGTTGTTATATTTTTACAAAATTAGATATGATTATGCCTTGAAGCATGGACAGTTCCTGACCCGTATATCCTTTTTTCATCTGGTTATCCAGAAGGTTTCCTACCAAACCACATGTTGCCAGAAGGAAATCTGAGCATTTATGATGACAAAAAATCAAATTTGTGGGAGACTTATGTGAAGCTGAAGTGCTGTTCATGGAAGGGCCAGCTTTCCAGTAACTATGCTGATGGCCAGTGAGTTAGCTCCCAGGCTGCCAAAAGTTCTTTCCAAAGGATGACCAATGCTAAAAGTTTACCTTTCCAAATCTGGCATCAGTTACCTTCAAAAGTCATATGCAAAACATGTTTCTGTTGTTCTTACTGATACAAATAGGCTTAGCTCCACCCTTTACAAGGCTAGTTCTGTTTCCTGAAAAGTGAAAATAAATAAATAAAACTGGGTAAAAGTCTACCTGCTCCGGTGTTTTCAACTGTTGCTTCATGAATGCCATTAATGTGGATTCAGGAAACTATCTCCTTGCTGCTGCTGCTCGCACATTGTTTGAGCTTGCTTTGCTGCTTAATGTGTGGCTTAATAAGAACTTACTTCTGCTTTTAATTAAAGTATAAACAGTTTGTTCTTACAGGACATTCTTACAGGAATGACTGTAGTATTTTGTCTCCTCTGCATACCATTTTATCTTGGTTGGTCATGGCTGCAAAATAGCTGACCTGTTTACTGGAAAAATGTGCTAGAGACCTGTTTGTACCCTGCGACGTGTCCAACATAATTTGACCATGTTGATTTTCTGGACAGTTTTTAGGTTTTTCCAGTAAGTCTTCTTGCTCATTTGATAGCAAACGAGGAACAATTCATGTAGCAGAGGCAGAAGGAAAAGTTCTCAAATTCAGTTAACTTTTTTTCTTGCAATTTATATTTTTAGTAGATAGTAAAGTTGAATTGTGATTTGTTTAAAAGAGAATTCTTTGATTCAGTTTCAATTAGTGTTTTTGTCCAACAGACACAAAGTGAGCATCCAACACCTTCCCATTATTCACAATAAATCTCCCCTCAGAAATGCAAATCAGAAGAACTACATTTGTATTTGTAAATTAGCTCCTAGATACCAGGGCATAATCCCTTTTGCATGGTCAATGAGTGAATGATGAGAAATAGACAAATTAAAAGCTGTCAGGTATTGAAGTTACGTTGCTGGTGTCTGCAAAACCAACTGTTTTACAAACAGCAGGAGAAAAGTGAAAATGAAAAGTTTTGTATCTGATCTTTCCCTTTCTGTTTCAATATTCAAAATTTGGGCAAAAGGCAAATGGCAACTTTTTTGCCAATCGGATAGTCCACTCTCTACAACAGATTTCCTGTCATGAAATGAAATGCCTGGTGGATTCCTGAGTCAGCAAATCTGAAGTTATTCTGCATGGGGTGGGTGTGTGTGTGTGTGGGAGGGGGGTGTGTTAATTCCTTTTCAGTTATGGAAGCAGTACTGCTATTCACCGTGTTTCTGTTCAAATACAGGCTGGAAATTATCTGTTTCTGTGAAAACGTTTGAAATGCATGTATTTCATGTCAGTTGTGTCTTTCTGTTTTGGAAAGAATTCATGAGATATTTTGCTGCTTGCACACCATGGATACAGAATAAAAATACTTTGACATGCTTTAGAATGTATTCTTAAATAATGATGGGATATTATGCTTTTTTAATAAGTGGGGAAACTCCACTGAAGTATGATTGCTAAAATAAATTTGGTTTATGATTCATATTCTGGTGGCCCCTTCTCCCAGCACCTTTTTCCTATGGAATATAGCCATGTAAAAGACCTTTTGATTTCTGCAAAGAATCTAATGTGTCTTATTTTGATTTCAAATATTACTACAAAGAATTTTTCAAGATAAAAAGGCCAAAGATCAGGCACGTTGTCATTAAAGCACTTCTGAAAATACCTCATGTCCATAAGCCAGAATTTTGATACTTTGAATGATCTTATTATTTTAAAATCCCATGGTCTTTCTTTTTAGTGCTTGCTTACTTGGATGTTTTTCAGATTTTATTTAAACTTCACTCAAATCTAGGGAATTAAGAGAGAACCTACCTCCTAAACCCAGAAAAAACATGATATAAAGGAACAAAACCAACATAGTTCAGAAGCTTACATAAAATATTGCTTTGATGCAGCTGAAATTTTTGAGTCCCAGGGCATAGGATGTGACACTTCAACACACTAAAAATCTACTAAACTTACTCCAACCCCCCAAACTACGCATTGGGACCAGTTTATTGAGCTTTGAGGTTTTTGTGCCTTATATATGGGTGTTAGATACAACCTCACAAATTCTCTACCTTCACTGATTTACAGAAATCATTTTCTACTGTTGATTCTCTCAGGAAAGGTTGGTTTTCAGACTGTCTGCAAAAGAGAGATTGCAATGCATGCTTTACCTTGAGGGCAAGAGCAGTGAACTTCGTTTGTTAAACAAAGAGATGCACTAATTTGTGGGAATGAGTTAAGTCATAAATTCAAATATTTGCTGGATATTTTGTAATTAGTTGAGAGGACAGAGCCTCAATAAACTAAACAGAGTCTACTCAATAAACTAAACTATTTGTCTGTATCTTCTGATAATATTGGTTTGGATAGGAATTTATTTACAGTGACATTAAAGGAAACCCAGCAAAATATGTAATATATTTCACAATAAAACACTGGCCTGTGAAATACTCTGCTTGTACTTTTTAAAGCAATCAGAGGAAGCTCAACTGTCAGAAAAATCCTATTGAATTTCAATTCAATAGGATGAATTTCATATTTCCTTTACACATCATCTGTGCTCCATGCTGGTGCACAAATCTGTTTGCACGGAGCAAATCACTGGCCTACATTTTAAATACTCATGGCACTAGCATAATAAGAGGGCATAATAAAAAGGCATAATAGAAGTCTTTGGGGTCACCGAAGGACACTGTGCCTCTCAGACTGACCTACGCTTGAGCAATGAACTGCAAAAATGTAATTTATTTATTTATTTATTTATTACTCTAAACCTTTTTCTTTCTCCAGCATAAAAAATAAAGCTGTGAGATTTCTTTTTGCCCTTCTCACAATTTATGAGAGGAATTAAAAATCCTCCTACCAAGTGACAGAGTGTCCATTATTGTTGAACCTTATATACCTTATATAGGCCACAGGTGCAGTCAAGTTTTTTACTAGCACCTCCTTGTGTGAATTTCACACAGGTTTGTTAATGACTGTAGCTTCTTCTGAGCTTTACTGAAAACCACATAGGGCCATCTCATGTCCTCAAAGAGCAATAAATTGTTTCTGAAATTCAGTAAGTCACAGAAAGGCCAAGATCTCAAAATTAAGACTTGATCATCACAGAATGCTGCTGCCCAAGCCTACATGGAAAAGGGCCTCTAAATGACCTGCCTCTGTTTTCGCCAAACCAATCCTGACATTTTGTGTAAACTACAGCGCTCTGAGCCAAACGTGCTGCTCATAACAGTATCACAATGATGACAATGAAAACTCACAGTCCTTACTTTAAGAAAAACATCTGTCTAATAAAGTGGAGGGAATAGAGGGAGTGTACAAATTACTGTCACTGATGAATTGGATTATTTTGTTTGAGCTTCAAAACATATCCCACTATGCATAAGTCTAAACTGAGAAAGAAACGTTTCACTGGGGAAACAACAAAATACTGGCTTTTCATCTCTTCAGAGCACCGTTGCAAATACTGGAAACAATCCTAAATACTTTCCTTACATTTTTAGCAGATCAACTCAATAGATGTGTCTTAGTATTTTATATATGTCAGACGTTAATATGTTTTCACACATGTAAATATCCTTATGCAAATTTGCTAAAACTGTATTTAAGGCTCCCTAAGAGCCTTAGAAAGGCTTCTGACAAAGTAAGATCCAGCCGTTCGCAGAACACTGGGCAGTGCTGTTAATATCCATCCCACAAAAATATTTGAAAGATGCTAGAATAATAGAGCCCTGAGACTCTTCTACCAATTTATATCTTCATATACCTAAAATTGCATTTGCTCATCTGGGGCAACATATATATATTGCCTCTATGCAGATACTGGCAGGAGCAGATGACACTTTTTTGTGGCCAGGGATGAGTTTTGCAAGTGAGGCTGGTCTGGACAGTGGTGAAACACAGCCATCTACCGGCTTCTGGTCAACTTTGCTTCAGCAGCCTTACATTAGGTCCACAAAGTCAGTTTTGCAGCACAAAATCTTCACCCATTGCATTTTAGAGGGAGTTTTACTTACATTCGTGGTTATGAATGATTATGTTGGTTAGTGATTGACATTTGGAACAGGCTGCCCAGGGAAGTGGTTCAGTCCCCATCCCTGGAGGTATTTAAAAGACGGGTAGATGCGGTGCATGGACATGGTCTAGCGGTTGACTTGGTGGTGGTAAGTTAACAGTTGGACTGGATGATCTTAACGGTCTCTTCCAACCTTAACAATTCTATGATTCTATGATTCTATTTATTAATAATATGTTTAGGCACAGAAGTGAGGACTGCAACACATCGATTATGGAGTCTCAGACAAGGTAATAGGCTGAAATCTGTATTTCATCACAGAACTTGAGCCTATTGTAAGACCTGACGGGAGTAGCCACATTTATACTATGTTACAGTATTTAGGAATCTTACTGCAATGGATTCCATATTGAAATGCATATGGAAGACACTTCAAAATTTAATTGCAGAAAGTGTTTGTCTTTATGACTATACTGGTGATAGCTCTCTGTATTTTGTATCAGACAGTGCTCTTCCTGGCTCTTGCTTTGAAGTCTACTTTAAGGACCTACAATAAATATAAATTAGTATATTTAGAACAAAGCTATCTAGAGCCTGCTATGTACATATAACAGGGATTTTTCTTCTCCATTGTGGTTATGTGGATGTTTACTAGTTTAAACCCTTCTATAATTGAATCATAAAGTTAGGTCCTCTCTGTTGGTAACCAACTTTTCTTTCTCGGTGACATGGTTCTGCCTGATTTGTAGCTTAGCACAGTAACTTCATCATGTTTCAGGCACTGAGAAGGTTACAAGATGGTGCTATATGGCCTTTATGCAATAGGAAAACAAATTATTCAGCATGATTCTTTTCTATTTTATCTCAAGTGCATCATTTATAACTGTGATTTAAAATTAGTTTAATTGGATGCTTAATAAACAACTTTCAAAAGTACTTAAATATTTTCAACATGGCTAGTTTTTACATCAGTAAAACCACCTCTTGTCATTATATGATTAGCATGGCCAGTGTCACAGTGAATGTTGTATTTTCCAGCAGTCCTGTAAAGACCCCAAATGTTACTTCACAAGATATTATTCGAAACCACTTAGAATCACAGCGCATGTGTTAAGGCAGCCATAGCAGTTACTGCATCGCGTCAGCATGTAAGACTCCTATTCACAGTCCTTGTCATGTCAGATGGATGCTGACATGGATTTTCTCTGAACACGGTTATTCTGCAGTACCTTTACATGATTAGCCATCTGTGGAGATGTTCAAAGACAGATGTACGGTTGAGACTTCAGGACTGGGAAATGATTCCTCCTCCCTCCTGTACTTGGAAATTTGCTGCTTTGGTGCTATTTACCTCAAGTTCACTGACAAGAAATTCAGTCTGTGACCCGAGCAACCCTTCCTGTCAAATCTGAGATATGTACTCCCACAGAAAGCCTTATTTTTTAATAAATGCGTTTATTTCTTTGTTTAGGGGAGGAGGAATGCGTTTCACAGAGTGTCGTAACTCGAGCGTCTGCCGTGCTTACCACACACCTGAATGGGGTTTCCACTTTGTTGGTTCGGTAGTGACACTTGTAGTAGCTCGATAGTGACAGGGGTTCCCCTGCCAACCGCAGCACCTCAGGTATGCGGAAGTCCCAAACCTCCCTGCCACTGATCCATGTCCTGCGTGGGTCAGAATGAAACCAGAACGAAACTAGAAGCGCTCCGTTTAGAAGCGCCCTGACACGCAGCCGCCACCGCCGTTCGGCTGCCCAGCACTAACGTGTCGAACAAGGCTGACCAGCCGGCCGAACGGGAACAGCCAAACCTCCTACCACGGTCCACTCGCAAAACCGGGGTTTATAAATTCTCTTCCTCCCCCTTCCCCAGCCGTTTCTACAGTTCCCTAGCACGCCCCCTGGAGCTCCTGGGCTGCTGTAGCGGTCTGGGTCGGGTGGGGTGGCCTCGGGGCGGGGCCAGGCCGGGCCTCAACCAGGGGCGGTGCTCATCGGCTCTCTCGCCGCCACCATGAGTTGTGCTGTGCTGCGGGGGCTCCGGGGGTCGCGACTCCTCTGGGTTGCCAGCCGCCCGCCTTGCTGGAGCAGGCAGCGCAGCGCTGGCTGTGAGCCCCCGGCGGGCGCCGCGGTGCGCATCGGCTGCGCCTCGGGCTTCTGGGGGGACACGGCGGCCGCAGGTAGGCGGCGGCGCGGGGAGGGCGCGGCTGCCCGCGAGCGGCGGGGACATCCGCCCGGGCCGAACGGGCCGCCGTGCCTGGCGGGGCCAGCGTGGGGGCGAGTGGCGGCTGTTAGCTTTGCGAACCGCGTCGTTGCGTAGGCGGCCGGGCCGGGACTGCCGCCGTACGCCCGTCCGGGCCGGGCCGCCCGCAAGGCCGTCACCAAGGGCAGAGGCGGGACGGCCCGGCTGGCCTCAGCCCAGCCCTGCCCTGGGACGGGCCGGGACCCCGGGCGCTGGGTCTGGCGCCGGGCAGCCCTCGGG
>VXBZ01000394.1:78403-136815 GCA_013399135.1 Heliornis fulica | reverse complement strand
TATGGCTTTTTTGACTTAAAGTAGGATACTTTATATGTGAAATCTGGTTCATCAAAAAGCTTTGGAAAAACCTGAGAAGATACTGCGAAAAACAGTTGATATATTGACAGTGGTTGAAAGGCTAGGTTTGTGCTGTTAAATTTCTGCCTGTAACTTGGAAAATTATTCCTTACTATCCTTGCATGCTCTTTAAATGTAGAAGATGGTAAAGATTCATTATTTGCAAATTATGTGCAGTGCTTTGACTTCCTTTCAAGCAGTTGCCTTACTGAAGTTGATGAACTTTCAAGAAGTTACCTTACTGCCTTACTGAAATTACTTCTGCATCAGTGGTGCAGAATTTCATTACCAATACAACAGTGAAATGGTCATTATTTGAGCTTGGCATGGATCTTTCTGAGCTGAAATGAACAATTTTCTGTGCTATATATTTCTGTGCAATTTTTTGTGCTATATTATTCTGTGCTAAGATGAAAACTTCCAGGAATAAGAGAGGTTTTACTTTCTGCAAACAACTTTCAGTGATACTAAACAGCATAAATTACAGTAGGAAATGTTATTTGTGGATTGGATGGCTTTAATTCTTAGCATAGAATACCAGATTAATTCAAAGGGGAAGTGTTTATTACTACTCTATACATTCTCACTGTAACTAGCTTTAGAGTCCAAGTAATCACTGACCCCTGGATCTGCTGTTTTCCCAGTTGCCTAATGCCCAGCAAAAGCACCCACCCCCTTACATTGTGTTTCCAGGGAGGTAGGTATCTGAAGCATCACCTGAAGCTGCAGAATTAGCCTTGATTTCTGGCCACACTGCCACTGCTGTTCCCCATTTAAAGGGTTTGATTTATTTGGTCCTACAGCAGTTAAAGGCAGTTTAAAAAGCCTAGGGAATATACTTGATCATCTGGGTATGGTTTAGCATTCTTTAAACTGATATATTTTTTTCTTCATGCTGGAGACCTATGGTTAAATGTATCTAGGGCTTTTAGACATTCAACTGATTTGTATTGTTTCTAATTTTAATGATTATTCTTTGCTTAGAGTTGCTATGAAGTGGATCTATTGTTTGATATTAATATGAGGATAACAGTTGGATACTACAAAATGCTCAGAGTTGGTGTTTAATTTGTTTTCTAACAGAACGAGAACCTAAAAGGAGCTGGTATCACTGATTTAGAGAGTGGCAAACCATTTCCAGAAAGCATTCATAGCATGAATGTGTATCTTGGGTGAGTGACTTTAAAAATATAGTGGTTTATTATGGAAAAAGGACTTCTAACACACTGACTATATGAAACTGCTTTGTTTGAAGGTAGATCCACCTAGTAGACAAGGTTCACCTTTACGTTATTCAGGCAGGCAGGAAAAAAATTGGTTTTAAGTAAACTTTTGAGAACCTTGCCAGTTTTAACTCCCTAGCATTACATCTCCTGTGAATTCTCAGGTTTTAGTTCAAGCCAGAATAGTTTAATTTGCAAAAGTTTGGTTGTGGCTTGTTTGTTTTTTTTTTTCTTTTTTTGGTATGCAGAGTATACCGAAACTCCTATACCAAAACTATTTATATATAAACTGCATGGAGTAGTTGTTTAGAATATTGTCACTGGAGAAGCACAGCCGAGGAGGTAAAATACTGGACGAGCTCTGCATGCAGTTGGAGGCTCCATCAGGCTGTGCCAAATTGCGTGTCAGGCTTTGCAGTGTAGACATTTTGGAAGTTGGTTCTCCAGGATGGATCACTCTTTTGAAAGATGTCCCTTGCCTTCTGTATGACACTAAAGGCCTCCCACAAATCTCTGAATGCAGCTGCTGTTCTAGCTACCTGTTTATGATCAGTTGAATTTCATTGTCACCATCAACGTATTCAGATGAATCAGTGTCAAGTCAATCAAAGGGGCATAGTACAGAGAAATTGGTAGACAATTGGAACAATGGTAGAGTGTTCCCCAAAGCTAGCATCTCTTCTGTCTTCCAGGATGATGGTCTTGGCGATCCTGGTTTTGTTTTTCCATACTTCATGTCACCTATGTCATCTCTTCTGTATACTTGCTTGGTGTGTTTCTGAAGTCTGCATGCAGTTCTCCTTCTTTTACATTAATCTTCACGGAAAAACTACTGTGCTCTCTGTGTCATTGCACTTGCCAAACATACATCACTGGCAAGTAGCAGGGAAAAGCTGTACTGAACACAGCATGTGTTTCTCTCTGTAAAATAAGAATCTTTTCCTGTACATGTGTTTAAATTTGTCTTTAGTATTTTTGTTGTTGCTGGATTTTCTGTGTATTAAACTTTGACTTGTGACACTTGCTTATCACAAGTAACTGAATGAAATCTAAGAAATGTTTAATATTTGTATTGAAAAAATGATTATTCCAGTTCTGATGATGATTAATTTATTCACAAACTAAAAAGCAACATGATTCAAAGCAGAGATGAGAAGAGCAGACTTCTGAGTGAGCCATTTTAAGAATGTTAGCTCTCCTTCATTAACAGTTGTTAGAACAGTAGACTCCTGGTATTTCTGTATTACTTTATGGGCCCCTTAATCTCAGCTGCATTGAAATGTAAAGCCTCTTAAATGGGTCTTTTCATAGGTTACATTCTTTGACAGTATAAGCAGTGGGTGCTTTTTTGTAAAGCAGGTGATAATGTGTATATGCCTGTAAACCAAGGCAACATCAGAGTGTATTGGGTAAAATCTGTAAGTTTTGTACATAGTTCACTTCTGATTTTCTAAATCTGATGATGTTTATGATTCTTGAATCAAGAGTGTAAATTCCATCTGAAAAATATGTTGTGGTATCAGCCCTGAAGTTTCTTTTATCCCTCCTGATTTGGGCTGTTGGGAGTTCTATGGACTGAAGTCCAGTGTGTTTTTAACAGCAAGAGTCAAACAGCTTTAATGTTACACAGTTTTTCTTTTGGTATCCTGTATGTATTAATTCAGAAACCTAATTTGGGCTTTTTACCTGTGATGTAACATTATGCCCAGAGGAGCAAATTGTTTCTGTATGATACGTATTTATTTGCTGTTTTACATGGAATCCTTTGGTTCATGTAGCACTGGTGGGATGAATTCTTATGCTTACATCACTAAGACAATTTCTGTGTCATCTAACTCTGTATCTTTGGAAAAACACGATGAAGTGTATAGAAACTAGAGAATAACCCTGTTTTCCAAGTAACACAGTTTGTGGCCTGTGTTTCCAGGTTGCCTGTTCCATGGAGAGCGGAAGGTTCTAGGAGCATCATGCTCTGATCAAAGCTTGTTCACTAAAATGTGTAGCGTAGAGCTGTTCACCTAGGTGACTGTTTTCAAAGCTGACTAATTTTGATCAGGCTGACTGTTTCCTGATCAGTCTGGAAAATCTGTTGCTTGAATTTCTTTTAAAGTAATGCTTGTGTAGTGCTGCTCTTGAAATTGGTTGAAATTACAGGTTCTCAGAACGTTTAGGGAAATTGACCTGAGGGACTTGAAATTGGAGGGCAAAGTCTCCAACTTTCTCTGTGAATCATATTGATCTTTTGAAATTAGAATAATACATCTTAAAAGACTTAGTATTTTCAGTTGCTGATACTGTGAATGGCCATCTGTGTACTATGTTAACGACATTAGAAACTCCTGTCTTGATGCTCATAAAAATGTAATTTAGACACACAAATTTGTTAAGGTGTTCTGATAATTGCCTTCTAAAGTTTTCTTGTTTTGTATAAAAAATGACAAATAGGTTGTTAAAGTTTATTTCATTGATTTCCAGTTTGTTTTTTTTTAATGATGTTTTAAAAAGTAAAAGTACTTCTGTATTTTGTCATCTTTAGTGCAAGACCAATAAGCAGAGCTCTTGACCTTGGAGCAGATATTGTTGTGACAGGTAGATGTGTTGACAGTGGGCTTGTACTAGGACCACTCATTCATTCTGTAAGTACAAATTGATCTCTGAATGATAGTGACAGAGTAGTTCAGTCAGTTTTTGCTCCTTATGAAAATGTAGATACTAAATTAAAAATAATGAGCACCTTGCACTTGTTTCCTTACATGTACAAAAAGAAGTTGGCTTTCGCCTCTAAATTTAGAGCATGGTTACTTAAGAACTTCTGTACTATGAAGCTGGGAAGCATAACTGTGAAGTTAAGGAAGTCCTACCATGTTTCACCAGTGTTTCACTCTTTGCTTATTTTTATCCTGCCCCCCTTTAAAATTTGGTGCTCAGGGTTAAGAAACACTTATATTTTACTTTACCACAGGGTGGTGATATTAGAAGCTGTTCTTTTTGAGAGGGGTGGGACTGGGGCAGAGACACATGAGGTAGTCTAAAGCAATGGCCTCCTTCTGTGAGTAAGCAGTTTTAAGTAGTTGAGTTTCAATGCAGCAATCATCAAATTCTGATTAGTAAACAATGAAAAAAAATAATAAAATTAAAATTGCTTGCACTGTATAGAATGTTATTATTACTGAAATAGAGAACATGCTTCCAACTTTTAAGGGTGACTCACAGTGCTCCAGCAGCTGATGATCATCAAACCTTGAAAAAACACAAAGTAGATCAGACCTTTAGGTTATGCAGATTTTGAATACTGGGAATAGTGCATTTGTACCATTTCTGAAGGAGTGTGTGTGAGTTTGAGAAATTATTGATTTGGGTGAATTAATAAGCAAACTGAAGAGTTTCAGAGCCATCTTACTAATTTACTGTACAGAATCTCAAATGCATGTACACCTGCCAGTTAATGCTCTTTAGATTTCTGTGGTTTAGTAGAAATATACACAAAGTATCACTTCTCAAAGCAGTAAATATACCATATGCAGCTTTCTGTATTCTGTGAAACATTTTATGTATGTATTTATGTATTTATTTGTATTTTTCTTGTAGTTTGGCTGGAATAGGGATGAATTTGACTTACTAGCTGCAGGAAGGTAAATAATATAAGAAGAAACTGGTAAATTTATATTTCATATCCTATAATGTCATATTTTCATATCCTATAATAATAACTTTTTAAGCAATTGGTGTATTTGCATACAATCATTGTCAAAACAGTGGTTTTGTTAGGATTTGGATTCCTTAAGGCCACCCCAGTACTCTCATTTGAAATTCAAAGTATAGAGAGTTCATTCTGTAACCAGGTTAAGAAAATGAGGAAAAGAGCAAATGGTTTTATGTAGTAGCATAACTTTCTCTGTTCGTCTGTTTTGTACCATGAGAGGAAATCTTAGAGATGAGGCTAGTGATTCCCAGGCTTTTCTGTTCAGCTGTCACTGTTGATAGTTGAGATAGTAGCGGGTCTTATCTTCAGAGATGCACAGAAGAAGATTCAGTCAGAGGTCAGCATCCATTTATGTTTTTCAGAAGCTCAGTGTTGGTACTTGCGTTTGTAATTTCTAAGCTTAGGATTCTGATGTGGAAATGATTCTGCCATCTAATTTAACTTTCTGCATCATCTAACTGCACTGAAGTCCAAAAAATGAGTGATGATGAAGGAAACCCGAGTACATCGGTTCACAGCATCCTGGGACCTCATTTTGCTTGAGGATAAATGTGGCTAGAAACTCCAGCTCCACTGAATTGGGGGTGCTATGATCTTTTCTCCTTAATTCTGTTGAGTTCTTTTATGGACTATCACAGGCAAAGATTTGAAAATCCTGATACACACAGTGCTGCCAGCAAAGATACTGAGTCTAGATAGAGAATTTTTGATCTGACTTGTGATATTTGGGGCTTTTTTGGTGTCAGATCACCTTTTAGATGTTTGGGATTTTTTAAAATATTCAGCTCTCAGAATCCCTCATTTAATGTAATTTCATGGATATCAGATGGCTATGGAGGAAAAAATACAGTGCTTTGTTATTTAGCTTTATTTCTGTTGTACTATTGTTTTAAAACTCTATTTGTGAAACTTGATTTTACAGAATATATAATTAATTGAATGCCCTATTCCCAGCCTTGCAGGTCATCTCATTGAATGTGGTGCTCAGTGTACAGGAGGAATATTCACAGATTGGCATGCAGTGCCAGACTGGTAGGTAACTGATATCAGCATACATGTCTGTAGTGGACTAAGGAGAGGGCTACTTACTCTGTTGTCAAAACTTCTACTTTATTCTTTTGGTAGAAGCAATATGGGCCTCTTGATGTTTTTCTCTTAATGTTAGTATTCTACAATGTCTGTTCTCCCTATTGAAGTTTTTCTTTCTGGACAATTAGTGGCTTGCTTCGTTAGCTTAAGTGGATGATTTGGAGAAAAAGACATACACCTTTGATTTTCTTTTTTCTTTTACATTATTTTTTTACTTTAAAAAAAATCATGTGGTTAAAGATTTACTTTTTTTTAATTGGCTTTCATGTGTTGTAATGGAAAAGGCATGTTTTGGATGCTGATTCATCAGTCTTCAGTTACCTCTGAGTACCTATCATCAGAAAACAACATGGTTTTCTTTGGTAGTGTGGAATATATGCCACAATCCTCTCCTACTGCATGACCCTGTTTCCACAACTGTCTTGAGCTGTCAGTCCTTTTAAAAAGCTATGCGTGTATCCTGTCTTCAAACCTACTAGATTTCTGGTTGACAGGAGGTTCTGCCTGCTGAGAACAACATCAGGAAGGACTAACTTTGACCACCTTTTTAAGGTAGTTTCAGAGTAGACAGGAAACATGTTTTGCATAGGATGAATGATTCTGGCTGCAGGTTATTCCAATTTTCCTTGGTGTGAAAGGGAGGAATCTTAGCATGTGCTGTGCCATGAGGATGGCAGTGCTTCCTTTATGTCGTGGAGGAAAGTGCTGAAGAGCAGTAGGAGAGATGCAGGAGGGAAGGGTGGCTTTCATCTGACATGTTCCTGTTCCAGGTGGATCCTGGGGAGGAGGCCACTGGGGGCAGGCGCACTGTAGTCCAGGTTGGATGAAGGCTCTGCCCTGCAGTCTGAAGAGCTGCTGTCCTGAGTTAGTTCCCTAGGGCTGCTAAGCTTTTTTCCTTTTACTTGCTTCCATCCTGGGGCATGTTCCTGGAATATGTATTGTGCTTTTTTATGTTTCTTGAACGCTGCTGACTTTCATACGAAGGAACATATGGCATTGAAAGAAACATGGTTAGACGTTGTTTTCACTTAGCCCTGAACAAACTGTACTTCCTCTTCAGTAGGAAATCAAGTCAAAGAGTTTCTAGTAACAAAACAGTTCAGTTTGGAAATTTATAACTACTTATCTCCTGGTGATTTTATTATACTGTACCATGAGTCTTCTTAAAATCTTCTGTAGCTGACTCTAAAAGGCCTTGCTTTATAAAAGAATGAAGGGGGAAAAAAACCCTGCGAGAATACTACTTTCATTATTAAAATGCTTGATAGTTCTTTATTTTGAATATTTCTGTGAGAAATTGCCGTCTGGTTTGAAAAACTTTGACTATATTAAGCAATGAGCTACCAGAGTGGGAGTAGCTGACTTTACAGGTAAGTATACATACATTGTATATGGATATATATTTGTGTTTGAATCTAAAAAATCATGTAACAATGCTAGAATCACAGTAGCCTTGTAACTTAGAGCTGACTTGTGGGGACTTGTGGTCCAGCACATCCAGGATATGGGGAAAGGAAGAAGGTGAGGCGACTTGCTAGAGAGCTGTGCTGCCTTTTTTTTTTTATTATCCCTAATACAGTTATTTATTATGTTTATGCCCAAATATCTGAAGGGAAGATATGAAAGCATTTTATTTGCAGAAAAAGGTGTTTTCCATTTGATACCTTAGTAGTCTCACAGAATCACAGAGTAGTCTGGGTTGGAGGGGACCTGCTGGAGAGGAGCTCTGCTGAGAAGGACCTGGGGGTTGTGGTGAGTGACAGGTTGGCATGAGCCAGCAGTGTGACCTGGTGGCCTGGAAGGCCAGTGGGATCCTGGGGTGCATTAAGAGGAGTGTAGCCAGCAGGTGGAAGGAGGTGATTCTCCCCCTCTACTTTGCCCTGGTCAGGCCTCACCTGAAGTCCTGTGTCCAGTTCTGGGCTCCCTGGTGCAAAACAGACGTGAAGTGCCTTTCACGTATGAGTTCCTCACTGCCAGGAGTGCATTCATGCAGTCAGGACCATGCTTATCATTCAGCTCTGAAAGTATTTACTGCACGTTTTGTGCTAGACTTTATCTTTCACAGTGCCTGTGCCGTTTTGTGGTAATCAAACACTAGGGGGCAGTATTTCCCCTCGCATCTTACTGCAGATGTTTGTTTACGATTAGACCGTGCTGGTCATTTTTTGACTGCATTTAGGCTTTTTTTTTCCTCCCGGAGAATGGTAGTCTGTGATACTCTTCTGTCTCCCTTGCTTGAAAAGGTGTACTTTTGTACACTCAAAGTGTTTACAGAAAGTGTACTTTTGAGAAGAACTGATGGGTATGAGTTTTTCTAGTCTGTAAACAAAGGAAGAGTTTAGAGTTTATCAAACTTCAGTATTATAAATCTTATCTGTTGGTAGTTTAAGCATAAGCAAAAATAATTGGCTATGTAGAGAGGTGCACTTCAAATTAAATTGAGTAAAGTCAGAGCTCGCATTGCAGGTATGTAGTATTACATCTGAGTACTGAAGCACTGAATTGGACCAGCTTTATTTATCCAACGTAGTTGTTGTTTGTTTTTTTTGTGGGGATTGTTTATTTTGGTGGGTTATTTTGTTAGATGTAGACTTCTGTGAAATAAATTCCACTGCAAAAGGATGCTCTAAGTCTCAAAGATGTTCATGTGGGCATATTGTAGCAATTTAGTAAGCTAATAAAAGCTGAGCTGTTCTTTCTGGCTGTCTTGGTACAGTAAGTTTAAAATATACAAGTAAAATACATGTTCCAACTCATGACCCCCTAACTACTTTGATAGAATCTACACTTGAACTTGATTGACCTAAGGCACTGGGGTTTCATTAATTGTGCTGGATTATATCTCTAATGCATTTCACTTAAATACAGGAATCTTGAAGCTCTGAAGTTTTGTCCAGTTTCCATGAAAACAAGCAGACAGGTAGAAGGTATAAATGTGGTTTACTTTTCCAGTGAGAGGAAGGCTGCCTAACTTACCTGTTGTGTAGATTCCCTGATGTTCAGCCGAGAATGCAAGAAACCATTTGTTCAGTTTTAAGAACGTTTAGTAGTTTTCTATAATGACTGATTTTAAGTAAATGTTACCTCAGGCGTGTAGTCCTTTTCTGTTATTTGCGTAATAATATGTCAGCAAATTACCACAAGTGATTATACATCACTGCGGCTTATTTAATGTCTAGTGCACAGCACTAAATAGGGAGTTCCCGCTGTGTATCAGAAAGAACCTTCATGCCAGAACTATGTAGATAATGCCTTTAATTTTCATTCAACCCCAGACCCTGCTGTCTTTTACTATTTTTTAGTGCCAGTGGGTGATTAGTACGTTGTTCTATTTTGTTTTGAAATGCAGGAGAGAATAAACTAATGCTGATCAGTAGAGTAATCATTTTGAGGAGATGATAAACACTGACACTTTGCCCTAAGCCAAGAGTGTACAATGATTGAGACTGCATAATCCTCTGGCCTGGAATGACCAAAAGGGTAAGTCAATAGTTGGAGTCTTTTAAGGGCTGGATCCTGATTGCTGATTGGGACTCATATGCTGGATTCTCTTCAAGTCCCAGATTGAGCAATGTAGAATGCCTTTTTGTCTGCAGCATCATCTATTCCAGGCAGACTGAAAACACCAGGCAGTGTGTCTGATTGGCCTGAAATTGTCATTACATGTAACCTCTTAATGCCTAGACATGCCCTGCTCTGAAACACCCTAGCTGGAAGAGATAAGTGATGCACTCAACAAATTTTGCATAAATTGGAATTGCAGCAGAAGCTAGGAAACACAGTGGCACCTATATGTAAAGAGATGCATATACCTTACCCAGAAGTCTGTGTTGAACTTGCCCCACATATTAGCAGTTTTGAATTGGTTATAAAAACACTTCTAAGAAGCAGTTTTGACTTCTTGCATGATAGCAGAATTGAATTAAACACAGCATTTTACATGGAAAAAACACCAATCCAAGAGTAAGTCTTTGGCAGGCAGGAGACTCAGTTTCAGAGTCCTGATTGCTACTTGAGTAGGACTGCAGCTGTAGGTAGTTAGAACAAGGTGGCATCAGCAGCAGAACCAGTTCTGGAACTAGGTTACTCTTGTGCTGTAGTCAGTGAGTACCTGCTTTTAACTGTTAACCTCCTCACATAGCTCCAGCTTGGAGGGGATTTCTGAAGTTTCATCTAAGCTAGGATTTATTCAGTACTCTAGTTTAATAATGCATAGAACTTAATTGTTAAATGCCAAATACAAAGCCCAAACAATACGATTTGAATAAAAGAATGGTAGTTGTTATTTCCGTACACAAACATATGCATTACTTCTGTATTTTAACTCTGTGTTAAAAGAATTGCTCAAAATGTTTTAAAAGTACTACTTTCATATTTATCTCTAGTATTTTATTAATTACATAATCATATAATTTAATTAGAATTCATTTCAGTGGTTTCCTTTCAGAAATGTTTGCAAGGTTTGATGCTGTACTATCATACTAGGGGATTTTTATCATGAAACCGATGCAGTACTTTTGTTATTAAAGGGTGCTCTTGGGCCACTATGCTAATTCGGATACCTTGACTCTAGTTGTTGATGATATTCATAGTTCTCTGGTTTAATTCCCCTGACACACTCTGTAAAATAACACCTTGGCTGTAAGTTCTGGCCAGCATAAAGTTGGCATGTTACAGTGCAGTGTGGTCTGCAGTCATTCAGCAAAGCTTACTAGTGAATCTGGCAGAGAGTTACTTATTTAGTGGAGGTGCTGATTGAGGTGGTGATGTGATCATAGCACCTGAGGTACATTCTAGAATACTCCATCCAGGTTGCTATCACTGTTGGTGAGCTCTAATGCCATGTTTAAGTAGCTGTCACTTGACTGGGTCATGATGTAGGGGTGGCTTAGCCCAGTTGGTATCCAAGCTGAAAATAGATTTTAAGTAATGGCACTTAGCAATATGCAAAATATATTTTACTTCTAAGCATGTGTATGTTAATGTAGGTTATTAGGGGCATCTACCACAAGGTAGTGTGTGCTGCATACATTTTCCAAGTCAGTTACAAAACAGATGGAATCCAGGGACGACTTGCTCAACTCATTGAATCTCTGTTTTGAATTTTTAAAAACTGAGGGAAGCTTTTGGAGCTGACATGACCCAGGGCAACACACCTCAACTAACTGAGCATTCAGGAAAGTTCATTAGATGTTGTGAGATGTTGAGTAGGAAACATACCTGATGCTTACCTTGGGAAAAGGCAAAAAGACTTCCTTGGGACCGTCACTAACTGTTCAAACAAAGTAACAAAGAAAAAGGTGAGCAAAGAGTAAATCGCTGATGATCGTGATGATTGTCATTGACCCTCTGTGCCGTGGATTTCCGAATGCTTTAAATATAGCTAAATATTCTTCTCATGCTAGGATATGCTAGTATCTTGTCAGCATGCCTTTCCTAGAAGACTTGGAGTTTTCTCCCCCTTTGGGTTTGTTTGGGAGTGTGTGTGTGTGTATGTGTCGGCTTCTCTCCCCTCTAGTGCTGTATTTATGCATTAAGAATGTCTTCTGTCTTTCAAAAATTTCTTTACAGACTTAGTCAACACTTTGCTGCGGGTGGTAAGAGCTTAGAGTGTTTTTAGTACAGCAAATAGGTTTCAACCTTAGAGGCTCTTTATAAGCTGATCCTGAAAATGCACTCATACTTATGTGGTCTCCTTCCAGCTACTCTGGCAGCATAGAAAATGCTACCATAATGCTCCTCTGACACTTAGTCCCTAAGGTAACAGGAAAATCAGTGTCTATCCTTATTTTTGCTTACTAAGCAATCTGAATAGTAATGTTGCATATATTGATAGCTGCTCATCTGGTGTCTTCCATGATGGGTCTGTTCTTAATGACTTAAATGTTTGCCAGATTTTAACCATTTTGGGGGGTGAAATTTCTCGCTTTGCCTTACTATAATGTTGCTGTTTTGTTTTGGGGTGGGGTTTTTTTTTAATAGTTTGGGTCTTTTGGGAGTGGAGCTTGAATAAACTGAAGTTTGATGTTGGAAGACTTGGTTCAGAGTGGAAAGTCAAGTGTCTACAGTTTGTCATCTTCCTTCAGAACAAAGGTCACTGGGGAGTATTTGCAGGAAGGATGACAGTTGTTCCAGCAGTGGGTAATCTGTCTTGATGGAAATGATACCATTTTTGGGTAGGTGCTTGGAATAAGCTGTGTTGAGCTTGCTGTCAAAGCACCTGGAGCTGTTTCCTTAAGGCAGACAGTAGGGTCAAAACATACAAGCATGACACCAAGAGGGTAAAAGCGCCTTAATTCTAGCCTTGTTCAGTCACTGATACTGCTGTGTAACACTTGGTAGATGCTTCCTGTATCTGTCTGCTACCTTTAAAACTGGGATGGCTGTGTATGTTAGTCTGTTACCCTCCAGTAATGTTCAAGACCAAGAGTTGGAAGCTTTGTGGATATTAACTTTTTTCTAGGTCACACTTTAAAAATGTTGAATGCTACACACGTGCCACTATCTTTTATTCCTCCTCTTACTTTCCAAAAATATCTAGAATTTGTATTAAAAATGTTTATTCCATTCAAATCTTTATATTCACCAGGGTGTTTTTTTTTGTTTCCCTGTTTTGTGGCTTCACTAATTTCAAGGACCAATCTAATGAAACATTATCTTTACTCATTCACTGTGGGTTTTTCTAGTTGTCCTCCAGCTACCCAAGTTCCCAAGCTACCATACTCCCAAGGTTTGTACACTAAAGTTGCTGATCTCTGGTTACAGTGCTTGTGTCCTAATCCTTTTCTTAAATAATGGAGTTATATTTGAAGCTTCCCAATGATAATCTGTTTAAACTCCCATGAACTTTTACAAATGTCACTGAAGAGTTCACTGATTTCTTTGCTTACTTCCTTCAGAAATTTATGGATTTATGTTAAACAAACTATGTTCATCTAACCTTTGCTGATAACCAGTCTAGTTGTATGTTCAGCACATTGTTTCCTACTGGCACCCAAAAAGAATTATTTGGTGGGTGGATTCCTTTTGAGTATGTACAAAGGATGTGAAGGTTGTTGACTTTAATGACAATGGTGATGCTCACCACCTTTCATTATTAGGAACTTTTTAGAACAGTTTTGCTTTTGCAAAGGTCTGATCTCCTTAACTCCTCTCTTTGTGTCTCTGGGAAACTTCACTTGCACAAATTAACAACACCCTGTGAGAGGGCAGGGAGCCATTTTAGAAGAATATTAACATTCACTTTTAACTTTTCAGGTACTATTTTTATTTTAAGTCATTGCTTTTTTGATCAAATTCTCTAAATAAAATAAAAGCTTTGGTTAAAAAAAATCTCGATCTTGTCCCTGTAATTCTGAAAATTCTGCTACTGTCATGATCAGCATGTGCCTCTTACTAAGTTATTTGATCACTTTCTTTATATTATTCTTGTAAGAATGTGAGGAGGAGTAATATTTCAGTATTTCAATCTACAAAACGTGCCTGTAACTTTGTCTTACCGTCTATTATTCTTAAATTATACTATGGCTCGTAATTTTCTGACTTTCATGTATCTGTTTTTTTCTGATTCAACTCTTAGGGTATGATTTATTATTAACATGTGAAATTGTTTCTGACAGATGTGATTATTCCTGTTCCCTACATCCCTTCATCTCCTAGGCTTCCAGCACAGTCTCCTCTCCCTGCTTTGACTGTTTTTACAAATACAGAGTGCAGGATGTGTTCATGTCTTCAGCTTCATGCTGAGTGTGCTGCTGTAGCCATACTAGGCTAGAATTAGCAATTGTGGATTTTCTTATGAATTTACCTCTCTAATCATAGCCTCCTAACTTCTTTTGCTTCATCTATTCTGTTAGAGCCTTTTCCACTCTGTTCCCAACTTCTTTTTACTGTCAATACCTGTTACCTCTGCACTCCTTTGCCAGGCATTGAAATGCATCCTTTGTTTTGGTTGAGCAGTTTGTTCAGTGCTTTTTCTTGTGTATGTTTCTGCTGAAAGTAACATTTTTTTTTTTTTATATCTTACTCTGTTTAGCTAGTCATTACTGTAAAATTCTGGATTTTGTTTTCTTTTCACTCACCCTTTGTATTAATAGGGGTTTTTCCATGTTCTTCATATTTTAGGCACAACATAGGATTTCCAATTGTAGAATGTTCCTCTGAAGGAGACTTCATTCTTTCCAAACCACCAGACACAGGGGGACTAATCTCTTTTGGCACTGTAGCAGAACAGTTGGTGTATGAATTGGGCAATCCTCAGCGCTACCTTTTGCCAGATGTCACATGTGACTTTTCTGAAGTTTCCATCACTGAGATTCCAGGTTAGTCCTCTTACAATTTAAGAACTCTGTCAATGAACTGGGTTATCAAACTAAAGCAATCAAACTTTAATTTCCTTGTATATTTCTTGTTAAATAACTTTCCTGGATTGTGATACTGTATTAAACTAATTTTTATCAAGGACTTCTAATAGAAATTCCAAAAGGAATTTTAGTTAATATATTTATTTTTATAATTATTTATTATACTGGCTTATTAATTTTAAACTTTGATCATTATTCATCTTGTTTTCCTTGCACCTACTGAGTCTTTAAACTGTATATTCTGTGGGAGCAATGTTGAGACAGCTCCACAATACCAGTATTTTTTTAAACTCACAGTATGCCAAGCATCCTCTTAAAACTTAGAACAATTAAAATCTCAGATTAAAAACTTATTGTTACAAACTCAAAACACTTGCAGCATCTAAAATATTTTGCTACAGAGGCAAAAGTACTGTAAAACTGTACAGTGAACCTTCTGTTTGTGCAACACAACCAAATGGCAGTCTGATAAGGCCAAATTGTTGCTCTTGGCCACTAGTCTCTCTTAAAAAAAGAAACCATAACCTTCCTATGAACTTTAGCTTGCAAATGACCCGATATGACATGTTTGAACTTGAAATGAACTTTCACATGAACTTTCAGTTAGCCCTTTTAGAAATATAACAGATGGAAAATGGGCAGATTTCTTAAATATTTTTAGTTTGAAGTGCTTGGACACGTACACCAGTAAAGACAGGCCAGCTATCTAGTTTTGTTGTTTACATTTGTTGTGAATCCTTGTTTAAGCTCCTGTTGCCTCTGACAGTTTGTTGCAAATAGGCAATTTAGATTACTTAATGCCTCTGACAGTGCTTCATTTACAAAACTGGTTTTAATATGATGGTGTGCAACTTCACAAAGCTTGATGACAAGGTTTACTCTATTGCTGTATGATACAATCATTTGAACAGCGATTTCAAGGCACAAATTTCAAGTTAACATTCTACAAGGCTATGCATGATATTAGTTGCATACCAGAGATCTGCTGTTCATAAAAAGGTGTCTTTCTGTCTTGAAGAGTAACCTTGAGAGGAGTCCCAGATTGAGGAGAGTGCTGTCATGCTGTCTAGAAGGGAGACCTCAAAGGCAGCTCACTTAAGCTGTCATATCTATGGAATATAGTGGTTGGCTTACAGTAAAATTTCATGTGATGGGAAAGATACACATGAGACTTCTTGCATCCACAACTTTATTTGTTCCTTGATAAATGAGTCTTGGAGAAACCACTCCACTGTTTGTGTGTTAATCTCATGATCAGTGTTCCAAGCTCATATGCATCAAAGCTCGGTGTGTTGCCCTGCTCCTTTGTGGGGTTTTAAAGAACAGATGGGAGAGAGAGTTGCTGTTGGCCTGGCTATGGCTCAAGTCTTTGCTCCCTTCTGATGCCATACCAAACTACCACTGCTTTGGTTAAGGGGTTGAGTGTATCCATTGCAACACTGCTGAATTTGTTGTTCTGGTGGATTGTTTGCAGTGTCTGAACGGAGAACTGCTTCTGTCTTCTTGTCAGTGGATACTATACACTTTGTTTTGCTGGGGTTTTTCTTTGTATTATTCCTTCACCTGGTTCATGAAATTCTTTAAAATCTTCACCGTGACTGTAGGGATATTGCCCTGTATTGATTGTTAAATTAACTTTCTGTCAATCCTGTAGAGAGCGTGATGATGTTTTTTGAGCGACGTAAAATTTCTGTTAGTCACATTCACTTTTTCAGATATGATGTGCTTTGATCTCTTCAGGGTATTTGTTTAAAGCTTTGAACTACTTCCTAAATATTTACAAGCACAGGTGTAATACACAAGTGAGCTACCATATAATTCTCTAACATGAGGTGCTGATGCTGCTTTGCTAACTCTCAAGGAGTTGCACCTATTGACTTTTCCTTAAGTTTAAGCTTGAACCTGACACCATGTCAGCAATTTTCTCCAGTTTTCCTGGCAATAATATTACTAATCCTGAACATACGTTCAGACAGTTCTCTTATTGACAAGAAGGGTAAAGTTATTTTAGCTTACTAAGCTGTCAGCAAATAAGCTCTCATTCATTGGTTTTGTTTGTTTGCCAAGTGAAGGACTGAAGTCTGTCCCAGCCAGCTACAGTAAATTCTATGGTCTGTGCATGCAATAACTGGCTGTTAAGTGGAAAATAACTATTGTGACTGAAGTCCAAAGGCCCCTTTCTGTGTTAAGTATTTTATAAGTACATGAATAAACATTTCAAGCGTTCTATTAAAAGCCTCATTGAAGTCATAAATTTAGTCACCAGTTTGTTGCTTATGTTGCTAAGGCAGGGAGGACTGCTTTATGAAATGTTTTCTCTGCTTTGGCAGTATATTTATCATATATGGGTTGCTTTCTAATTAAGTGCATTTGATTAATATGTATCATGTTTCTTCATTCAGAAGAATGTATGAAGTTATATTGAAGAATCCTAAATACTGATTTTTTTTTTAACCACTCTAGGTTTTGATGGTGGAGCAGTGAAAGTCCATGGGGCAAAAGGATCACCACCATCAACATTTTATAAGGTATTATCTCCCTGTGGAGTGTAAAGTATTTTTGGATTACAAAAGTTCTATGTTTTGGAGAAAGTACTTCATATTTTCTGCCGGAAACTCTTACTACTTAAAAAACCTTTATCCTCCTTGGCCTAAGAGTAAAAGGGAAGGGAAATTAAAATAGCAACCTTATTTGATATACAGATATAGCAGATTTATCCACAAACATCCAGAGAAGATTAGAGTGGTTCTTTTATATAATAATATTTTTTTAAAGAATCTTAGCCCATTAACACTTCTTCCTTTTTTTTTTATACTGGCATGTTAGTTTTGTTCTATTTCATTGTGAAATTTATTTACCTAATGGTTTTCAGAAGGTGAGTGATGAGCAGCTACTTCTGTCAAGACAGCAAGTAAGAGTGAGTCAATCTCCTGAAATACTCTGAGGGAAACTCACACTTTTAGTACAGATTGGGTAGCTTTGTTTGCCACTGGTCTCCATTCCTGGATAGATACTAAGGTAATTCAGTCCTGGTGAGCTACTAGTAGGGCTGGATATTTTTCTTGTTTAAAACTAGTGGCAACTGACTTTTACAGAAGCAAGGCCAAAATTAGGAATTAACTGCTTAGCAAGGCCATATTAGAAGTGAGTTTAACCTAAGGATGGAATAGTGCTAATATTTCTCTCTAAATACTATAACGTATGCCTGAGTGTAATTTTTTTTTAAACTTTTACTGTGTTTTAAAAATGCTTCTAAAATGTTTTTAAAAACTAGTTTTATGTAAGCTAGGTGTTTTAGTTCTTAAAAGACCCAACTTTTCAGGAGTGAATACTAACATCAGAGCGGGTTTGGTTTTTATAAAGTCAGAATAGAAGAGCTCTCTAAAGATTCCATAATTGAAGCATACTGACATAGCAGTTTTAGAATTGGGTATCATCACACATCAGTTCTATCATGCACTTAGTAAGTTTTTCACCTCTTTGAGCTAAAGAATATTTTAGAAGTATTGCAGGAATATATTCTGAATGTGAATTCTCATTTTTAAGCTAATATAAGGAAGCACTGATTTTATTTTTAAAAGGCAGTCTACAATTTCAGTACAATACTAGCAGCTTTTTTGCCTTTCCTCAGAATTTTAACTATTAGTTCAGGAGTTCTAGATGCATAATTCTGGAACAAGTTTCCCTTCTCTAAGTAATCTGTCTACATTATCTGCATCTGGGAGTAACTGGGGGTTTTATAATCTGGAAAGACTTCTGTTTTTGAAACACCAAAGAAGTCTTAAAACATCTTATAGAAGTGTGCTTATGTTTAGTTCCAACTGTGGGGTTTAGTGTCATTGTGTATCTGATGGAGAAGTCAGTTCAGAATTAATTCCTAAAATTTACAGAGTGTAAATTAAACTTTCTGTATAAAACATCAAATTCTGTCAATCAAAAGATAGCTGTGATAATAGCTAGTGGAATTTGATGCAGACAAATACAGAAGGCAGCAAGTGGGTTTTGGTTTTTTTTCTTGGTCTGAGTGTATGTTTTGAAGCAGAATATGCCAAAAGTTGCTGAGAAGGAGCAAAACAGCTGTTCTGCTCGGCAGCCTTGTCCTCTTGCAGTTATTGTTTGTGACTTTACATTCCCATGCTTCTGTATATCTAAAGGAAGTTGCTAAGATTTGAGATTTTTTCAGTTGATGAACCATGAAATGGAATCAAGAATGAGGGTTTTTTTTTTTACAATTAAAAAAAACTTTTATGTCTTAAAGGACATTTAAAATTACTCTTGAACAAATTACAATATATCTTTTGTGTATTAAACAGTGTAATGATGCCCTACAATGTAAGTTACAATTTGTGGGAAACTTCCATTTTTAAAAAACTGCTTAATTGGCTGTTAGTGATAAATGGACATAGGCTTTACACACTTGTTTTTTGAGGTAACTTTTAGCAGATTAACATAGTATGTTCAACTTGAGTTAGCAGGGACTGGGCGTTATAAACAGGCCATAATTTTAGAGGTGTATTGGATATCAGTTTTTTGTTTTTGTAGATTCACAGTAAGTATAGAGGAAAATAATTGCTGTGTTAAAAGTAATGCAGTTAGTTAAGCAGTTAAGAGAAATGAAGATATAAGGTAACTTTCAGGGAACATGAAAAATATATTACCTGTGAAATAGCTGAAGTACTAGGATTAGGACACTATAAGGCTGGGTAAAGTGTTTGAGAAAATTGCTGAAGAAAGACTGTTTTTAGTCAGAGTTATCCTGTATGTCTTACCAGGTTCTTCAACTTCTGCTTTTGTTTTTCTGTTAGGTAACAAATACTGGAAATACTCATCATGCTTAGTTTAAATAAATCTTTTAAAGCTTCCCTACCACTTATGGCAACATGTGTCTTCAAGCTGCACCAGAGCAGGTTCAGTTTAGATGTTAGGAAGAAATTCTTCACCGAGAGAGTTGTTGGGATGTGGGACAGGCTGCCCAGGGAGGTGGTTGAGTCACTGTCCCTGGATGTATTTATAAATGCATGAGGTGCTTAGGGATATGGTTTAGGAGAGGACAGGTATGGTTGGACTCTGATTTAATGGTCTTTTCCAACCTAGTGATTCTGTGTTACGGCTATTACTTTCACTGTATTAGAGCCCTGTTAAGCAGTTGTAAAGGAATTTTAGTAAAATGCATATTGAAGTCATGCAGTGTATAGCATGTTTTGTGTATGTCATTTTTTTTCTACATGCACTTTAATACTTTTGGTGGACTTATGTCTGATTTCACTGGGATGCACAGGTTTTATATACTGATCACGCAGACTTTCAATATCATGACATGTGTGGTCTATCAAAATAATGAGTACAGGAGAATTTAAGTATTACAGTAAGTGATTGAGAGTTTGACAGTTCTGTAGATTTGAATCTTCCTCCAATAGACTTCTGAATTCTAAATAGTGGAGTAAATTTTTTTGGTAGTGATAATGATGTCTTACTGTTCCACTTGTGCTTTATGTATAGATGATGACTGTCAGCATATGTAGTGTATGAGTACTGAATCCCATGTAACTTCATAATCCCTTTATCATTAGGTAAATGCCACTTACCTTGATGGCTTCAGAGCTACAGCTGTCTGTCCAGTGGGAGGCCCAAAGGCAGTGCAAAAAGGGAAACGCACTGCAGAAAGTATTCTGCAAAGGTTGGTATTTGAGTTGTAGAAGAAGAAGTTGTAGAAGAAGAAGTTGTCTGGCTTCTTATGTTCACAGATGATGAAAATAGAACTGTGACATATGTTTGCAACCATGTTAGCCTTTGAAGAACCATAGAGTACAATATTCCAATGGAGAGGACATTCAAGGCTTAAGTAGTATGTTTAGGAAACCTGTTTTAAACACATAACTGTGTAGGCAGTTTACCGAATTTGCTTTAAATAGAATTTTTAGTGTCTTGTAAAATGTGACCTTTTTTTCTAGAAAAATTTTATAATTGTAAGCAGATGAATAAATGTTTAGTCATATTGTCATGTCAGTACGTTTGGATGAGGAAGAGCTATCCTTAAAAATAATATCTTCATAGAAGACTCTAAGCATTTATTCCAACAGTCTTTCCAGTTGTGGTATCTCTGTGCCATGTTTATCATTTCATCTGCATCATATTTTAGATCCATGCAGCAAGTACATTAGGATAGAAACCTGGCAGAACTGCAAGATTTAGTGTGGGCTTAGAGTAACTTACTGCTCACATGCCCATGAGTGGCACTGTGATGAAAAAGAATCCTTGTGACTCAAGAGACACGGCACATGAGTGGGCTGATACAGGATGTGTAGCGAAGATATAGAATCCATTTCTTCAAAGTGGTGTGAATGCTAAAAGTATTTGTTCAAGGGTCAGTAAGAAAATCCATAAAGGAAAACAAAAAAAAAGCTCAAAACAAAACCCAAAACATTCAAGAGCTGTTAAATACAAGGACTTAGACTCAGGTCCCCCAAAAGCAATCTTTTTGGAAACTAGGTGATTATTTTGGACCAAAAAAAGTATATTTTCTCTTTCATATTTGTCGTGGACTTTATTTCACTGAGCTACAGTAAGTTTTTGCCTGAAAGAGCTTGTGCTGCTGCTGCTTCTGTGACCACTAGGAAGTTAATTCGGCCTGCTGTCCTGGGTGGTCCTCTTAAAGAGGGCTGAAGGAAGATGGACAGAAGCTGTTTCATTGACTTGATTAGTGGCCTCATGAGGCATGTCTGAATAGCTGTGGCTTGTTCTGAGCATTAAAAATCACGATACATGTCTATTAACTACGAATATGTTTTCCATCTTAAACAACTTAATGTGTGTATCATTTCTTCATCGTGTATCTTTTGAACATGTATGACAACTCAGATTCAGAGCAAGAGTTAATGTATTCTGACCACTGTCTGTGGTAGTATAACCACCAGCCACTACATAGCTTTAGTAAGCTCTGCTTTCAGTCTTTCCACCAACTTCTGCAAGAAAATGTTGCAAGGAGATGGTCTTTGAGGTATCCAGCTGCTATTCTGTTCTGTATTAAATTTTGCCTTGTAGTCTAATAGCCACAAGTATGGAATAGGGTGCTTCTGTTAGGTCAGCTTAATGCCTTAGGCTGCAAACAGAGCTTGTAGTATGACTTGTTTCACTCTTCTTGCATGCTTCCCTTTTATTAGTTTACTTGTTTTTGAAAGCAAGAGAGTTTTGGCAGTACATACATGAAGAAGTGTCTTTGGAGTAGCCTTTAGTGTCCTTTTCATTTTTCCTTTTTATATTCCCTGTTGAATTACCAAGTCATTTGAAAGGGCTTAAAATTACTCACAGTGTATTTTGAGCTCTGATTTGAACTGGATTTGAACTATAATGCTGGTAGATAGATAAAATAACTTATGATAGACAGTTTCCAAATTTAGATACCTTAAATCAATTATCCGTGTTTCTGTGGTTATTAAAATAAAGATAGCCTCACTTATGGTGCATGGACCACCTTCATCTTTTCACAACAATTAAGCTACGTTCTATACGTAAGTCCTGTCCATGCTAATATTTTTGGGTACCGTTTAAATGGTATCTTTAAAATGTTCTAAAAAATGCTTTTCTCATCCTAACATAATTCTAGTGTTTCAACTGGTTACATGTTTTAGACAACTAAAAGGGTGTCAGACCAAGATAAGTTCAGGTTCTTTAGAATTTAACTTATTTTTCCAGTCTGTAGCATGTTAATATGTTGGACTATCTCAGTGGTTGTGTTATTTTAATTTTTTTTTCTAACTTCTTTACTGTGATTTGTTTTTTTAAATTTATTTTGTATTTCATATACTTGAAAAAAACCCCATAGCAGTCACTTTCGGTTTCAGTGCTTCAAAGCTGGACTGCTTTCCAAGAGTTGTTGCAAACAGTCTCTTTTAATGCAGATTTAATATTTGTCAAAAACCAATACTAATTTCTGCCTCTTTTAAATCAGTTTGTGTTTTCAAGGTGTATAAAACGGTAATATTCATCCCTGTTATTAATTGTGATTAGGCAAACTTGACACTCCGGACCTAATGTGCTTCTGGTGACAATGTGTCTCTGTAAAGTCTGAGGGATTTCAGTGCCATTATTACACAAATAATGAAGAAACATTCTCTTTTTAAATTGTAACTACTTTTTAGCCTTTCATTCATTTGTTTACTAATCTCAAAATACCTTTGAGGTTTGAATAAAGGTTCCTTCTTCCATTAAATGAGGCAGTTTCATGTATTTGCTGGTGGTTTGTAATGCCGTCTAGCAGAGGCAGAGCTAAGATCTGAATTGCCAGTATAAAAAACAGGAAGACTGCATATAGTGTAATTACATTTCAAGCTGTCTTTATGTTAAAGATGAAGAGTTAAAATAGATTTGGCTTTCCCTGTCATCTTTCAAATAATTTGAATAAACAAAGGCTCAATTTGAACTTCCTTGTCAGCAATAATTTGTAGTATTTGGGTATATTTTAGTGTAAAGTGTTCATAATCTGTTTTACATGACAGAGCTAACTCCTGTGGGCCACACAGGGTCACTTCAGATAATTTTTAGGCAGTTTACTAATTAAAAAACCAATCATTTGTTGCAGGACTCGCCTTATTTTCAGTCAGCTTGGGTATGAAGATTACAGTGCAGTTAACATACAGGTTTTAGGGTCTGAAGATACATATGGACCTCATGCTAGAAGAAGTATAGATGGTGTAAGTATTCAGTAGAGTGTTCTTAAAATTTTACTGACCTCTTGTAATCTCTCCATATTGTTATCTTTTCCCCAACTTTAAAGGAAGTCACTATCATCTTTGGAATTTCACCCCATCATCTTAGCAAAGATTTCGGTGTCACTACTTAATGTACAAAATTAACACTGACAAGGTCTTTGCAGTTTTGGGTCTTCCAGAGCACTGATATGAAAACGTAGAAAAAAGTAGTCATAATGTGTTCTAATGTTGTCCCTCTAAGAAAATATCTCTTTATAAAAAGTTCTCATGGTCTAGATTTAAATTGCAGTACAAAAAACTCTAAAAGACCGCATTATAAAGATTGCAGGAAATAGTAGAGTTACTGTTGCCTGTGCAACTTTACAACTCTGTGAATACGCTTTGTGAAACAATCTCCAACTGTATAATTCTGCATTCTATTTTGTGACTTAATAAATTGACAAGTAAGAGTATGAAGGCCATAGCAGCCACTGCAGCTGAGATTACCCATGGTGTTGCCAATCTAGAATATGAAAGTCCTTTAAAAAAAGGACAAAGACTGTAAATCTCACATTGCTGTCATTGTTCCAAAACAGTAGCATGTAATTGTTCTTTGCCAGTGGCATCCTTGCAAAACTATTAACTCAACCTCAGCTGAGTTTGATCTTGAGTGCCACCACTTAAAATGACCACCAGTTTGTATGTAAAGGAAACAAGAACATGATGCAGAAAAAAAAACAGTGAACTTTTGCTATAAAAAGTTGTTTTGGAGATTTGGCAATTATATCTGTTAAATTTAGTGTTTGAGTTTGTTGTTGTGCACAGCAGCAAGAGTTGATTTCTGAGGAACTAGCTTCATAATGTGGTCTTTTCCCTTTTAGGACCATAAACCCTGCAATGATATGTGTTACTGAGATTGCTGAATTGAAATTTTGAAACATAAGAACAGATGTTCCATATGTCGAACTTGTCTGTGTTCTGTTTCTACCAGCTCCTTATGGCTATGCATTGTAATACAATTGTTAATTGTTATTTAGAAAGTCTTCTTTCTCATTGTATAGAATGAGTAATGATTTGAAAAAGAGCAGTTTCTCCTTCCTTTTTGTTCAGCTTGCCTTACTTATTACAAATACTCTATTTCATCTGGAAAACTTACTCAATAATACTTACTGTATTTCCAGCCTCAATTCCCAGACCTTAGGTTAAAAAGTAAATCATGTTATCACCATTTTATGTGCTTCCCCTACAGGCCTGAAATAGGATGTGAGAGCTGAGGCTGAAGTACAGCAAGTTTCTCTATTGCTTTCACCCAGTTCCTACAGGAGTTTTGCAGAAACTAACCAGAGGAGCTTTAATCTGGAAAGCAGCCATGGTAGCTTTGAGAAAAAGGGATGGGATTGCTTTTCCATTTAAATAGAAAGTTATAGAATCCTAAGGAAAACATCTGCTGCTTGGGGTTTCAGAGCTATCTTATATTAGGCAGTATGTTAACACACAAGGAGAACAGTTCCTGAAAACAGTTTCTTCCTGCTTCAGGTAGAATCCTGAAGATTCTACCATCTGAATTTAAAGAGGAGGAACATACATACATGTATGTATGTGTGTATATATATATATATATGAACACCAAGGCAGGATAAGTTGGACAATACTTGAAAATCTGAATAGATGTCTGGTGCGGCTGGACTAATTTTCATGCAGGTTTGTCAAAGTGGATGCAAAGGTTTACCTTCACAACCATGAAATTACTGTATTTCCTGGGCTTATGTGGGCCCCAGTGCTGTGTGGAGCATGAACTGTTTCTGTTCCTTGAGAGTTAAGAAATGCTTCCTTCCTTTCTGTTCTCAGTCTTCCTCACCTAGTTATGTGGCTGCTGCTTGCCACTCCTATAACTTGCAGCAGTCCAACTTGAGAAGGAACAGGACCTGAGTCACTACTAGGCAAGCCTGTTGTTAAACCAAGTGTCCAACTTTCAATATCTCATGCTCTATGCTTTTCTGTTGGGGAGGAAGAAGAGGTTATGACGGTGTCACAGCATTGATGAGTTCATAGTTAAGAAACACTGGATGCTTCTTAACTGATGTTAAGGTTAATGTTAACTGTCTAATGTACACAAAGTATTAGTTTTCTATATAAAAACTATATTCTGTGCCTGTTTTCTATTAGCTCTCTATTAATCAATCTAGAACACATTTTTAAGATTTGATGAAATACAACTTTGTCTTGCTATCTATTGGTGGTATTGTAAGCTAATATATATCCAGTTTTAATACTGGATTCACCCACCAAGAGCTTATTTTCATCAGCTGCTGTATCCGTGGGCAAGAAAGTAAACCTAGAACTTAAATAGGATATTGAAGACACAGGACAGTTTAGAACCAGGAAGCAGATATGAATGTCTGTTCTCTGTGAAAGTGTTTCCTATTTATTATTGCTTGTAGTAATTTAATGAATCTTATGGTAGCTTTGGGAACACAGAATGTAACAAGAAACCTACCAAAAAAGCACAACAACCTAAACCAAATAGAACCCGAACCCTAAACACTTGTAGTATAACTCTTTGGTTTCTGTGTAGCAACAATTTTTATATCAATCTACTAAAACTTTTTAAGTTGGAAAATTTATTTCTTATTTCCTGGTTATATGAATCTGTTCTGTATGTAGAGAAGGAAGTTTCTGTTGCTTCAGTGATTTCCTCTGTCTTTTCAATGTAGCCACAGAAAAATAATTGCTATGTAGGATGATGTAGTTTTTTAGCCTCCAGAGGAGGGAGAACAGCTTAAAACTAGTAATGGCTCCATTCTTGTCTGACCAAAAGAAATCCCCTCTGCTCCACAGCTCAATCCCTGTGTTTTGAAGCTAAGGATGCTGAATTCTAGTAATAACTGTATCCTTCCCGAGGCCATGAGCCGTGTCTGATGCCTTCAGCAATGTCATCTGTTTCTGCATCTCTAAAGAGATTGGCTTTTTGCTAATATTTTAAGGATGATGCCTACGAGAAAAAATGTTATTGTAAAATATTGTTCATGATTTTATGCACAATTGGGAAGTTATGAAATGCTTCAGAGATTATTAAGTGTAAGGAAAAAAGTTGGATTAAACTATAAATAGTTTACTTAGTCATATATAGCAAGTGTCTGGTATAAATTCAGAAGGGCTTTAATCTTCCAAAATGGTTGTTCCTTTCTTCCAGGAAAATGTCCTTGTCAGTATCCTAAGTAGCTGTATGTTTGGTTTTCTTTGACTTTTGTACACTTTGTAGTAGAATAGCTACCAAATCTACAGAAATTCTTTAGGGGTTTGAAGAGTTACAGTTTCATCCAAAACCAAAATTAATAACCCTTAAATTTTAGTATGCTTTTCATGCTTTCATGAAATAAATCCCATTGACAAAAATGACATAAACACTGGGAAAAATCCCCATCTATCTTATAGTCAAATTTTTGGGTTTGAATTTTGCATTGATCTTGGGCAAGCCAAGAATTTAATGTAAGCTTAACAAAGAACCTTTATAAGCCTTCTTTGTGCTCACTGACAAAAAGCTGACTTCCAGAGTGAAGGAACAGCTTGCTGCACAACTTCACACTTGGGAGTAGAGCTGTGTGAGAAACTCTTGACCAGTAGATTTTGAGACCTTGTGCAGTTATGTTCTGTAGGTATGATGGGAACGGTTGTGCTTTCGTTCAAGTAAGACACCTAGGGACAGACTTGTGTTTTGAGCAGGTTTCACGTATTCTAGAAATTCAAAGGCAGTCCAAAAGTGGTTGCAAATTATTTACTAAATACAGTCATTTGTTCAGTGACACCTAATGCTAGCTCTAAGGTTTTGCTAGTATGTTGATTCTTTTAGTAAATCTTTCAGTGACAGAAAAGAGGTTGGGGGTTTTTTTGGGTTTTTTTGTTTTTTTTTTCAGAGAACTAAAACCTTAAAGAGAGAGTGCTTATTTATCTGCAAGGGTAGCTGTGTTAGTGGACTAGAGAGTGGGGGAGCAGAGTACTGGTTGAGTGTGCCTTTAGAGGAGTGTCTGCTCTCTTCTCAGGAAATATGGTGGCTTTTACAATTTCCCGTTAAACTCCCAAGGATTAAGTTTGAATTCTTTGTGGAGAAGTAGATCTGATGCAAAGAGAAGTAAATCTGGCTCTCTAACCTGACCACAAAGTATTCTCAGTGTAGTTGAAATAAGAGGAAAGCTGCTTTGCCAGTTCCACTGGGAGTGAAGGCAGGGATTTAGTTTCTTACAGAGTAATACTAGTTAAAGTACTTGATCCATTGAGAATGCTGGAGAAACAGCACAGTGTCCTGGCAGTCTGAAATAGCCAATAGTTGATTTCATGGTAGCAAAATAGAAAGATAAGAAATGCTGTCAGAAAACTATAGTATGCTGGATGCGAAGTCACTGAATGAAACTTGTAGCTTGTAGCAGTGACCACCAAAGATTTCCATTAGATTGAACTTGAATGCTGAGCTACAGTTAATCTAAATTTATCAAATTGAAAAATATGTTCTTTATCTAATCTAATTTCTCCTTTTTTTAAGCAGGGTCCTCGAGAAGCTGTTATTTGGCTTGCTGTACATCATAAGCAAAAAGAGGCTGTAGAAATCTTCTCCAGAGAGATTGCACCAGCTGGAACTGGCATGGGTAAATATTCACATTGTCTTCTAGAATTTTAAAGCTAGGTTTTTTCTGATCATGGCTATCACCTAAAACTAGTTGTGTTTCTGTATGTGCTTTGCATAGTGAAATAATTTTTTAGAGGTATTTGTTAGGTGTATAATAAAGTTCTGGAACACCACCTTTTTGTTCCTTTGTGACTATCCTTCTGTTGCAGCTACTGTCCTTTCTTCTTTCCCTTCCTCACTCACCTATTTTCTTACCAGGATTACACCAATGTGCAACAATGTCTTTTACCATGTTATTGAAACCAGTAATGTTTTAGATCTCACTGGCAATCGTTATGATGAATGTTATTCAACTGATGAAAAAAATCTCAATGTCCAGCTATAGTACTGCAGTTTATGAAGAGCTGTGCTGTGTATGAGGGTTTTCAGACTCTCTTCAGCACTTAGTTATCTATGTTAATTTTGGTAGATACTACTGTACTTCTAACTCATTTAATGTGCAGCTGCTTGTGTACATAATTACAACTTTCAGATGTCATTCAGAACTCTTTAATATGATATGGTACTGAGAATGCTAATGACCTGTATCTGTTTCTTCATTCACATGAACCTCAATTTTGATCCTATACTATTAAGTCTAACCTGAAATGAATCTGTCTTTAACATTTGATTTTTACAAATCTGTGGTGTAGTGCAGCTATTGCAAGATTTATTTTAATTGACTTGTGAGGGTGAAGTCAATAGTAGGGTTTGATTATGCTGTCTTGTTTGCATAAGGGTCAGCTAGTGTGAAATTGTGTATGCTTCTATTGTTTACCAAATGTTTGTTGTTTTTTTTTTAAATCACTTTTGTTCTTAAGTGTTTATTAGACTCTTCACTCCTCACAGGAGAACTTATTGTTTTATTGAGGAACCTCTTTGTTATTTTTTCCTTCTGTTCTCCTCCCACATCACTTAAGTATCACTACTGTATCCATCTCAGTTGTAACTAGTGTGTTGGTATGTTGTGACTTGCTGCTTACCTTAGGGATACTCATCCCAGTTTATTATTCATAAATAATGGACTGCTTATTTTGAGGACTAGACCTCAGATATTTTGTGAGTAATGGAGGAGTGGGGACGAGTTGCCCTGCAATTAAGGGACTAAGGCATATTTTCACTGGATTCAAAACTACATGGAAGCATGCACATTCTGTGTTGTAGTCTTTACTGTGGTAGCAGAGATACAGTTAAAGCAGGGTTGCTTTTGGTTTTTTTAGGTTGTGTTTATAGAGGCAGGGTCAGTTCATGGTCATCCCTCTTTTTTGTCATTTTTCTTTTTCTACAAGATATAATATAGTGATGACTACTTAGGAATATTCACCGAGAATTTTTAAGGACACTGAAATTCTGAAGGCTGGTTAGTAGATCAGAACTCAGCATGAGCTGCTTCTAAAGAATGGTGTTTTCTTCCTAATAAATGAATAGTGGTATTTTCAGTTGGACCAAACTACCATTTTTATAATTAGTTAAGGATTAATAATTTAAGTAGTTTCTTCTTTTCTGTTAGTATAATAGACTATGTAACATACTTGAAATTAAAGATCTACATTTATTTTCATAAATTCATAAACACTCCCCATGAGAAGATCCTTTTGAAGGAAAGCTTTCTGGATTTAAAAACAATTACTTATTTTGTAAATCGGAAGCTAACAGATACTTTATGAAGAGGCAAAGACTAAGTTTCTAGAGACAAATACATCTGCTATGTATATGAAACTTGATTTAAATCTGAAAATTCAAGATTTATTAAAGCTTATGGGTTTTTCCTTTTACCACTTCTGTTCACAGAATGAAAAAGTAAAAAAAAAAGAAATAAAAAAATTGTGCAGCCTCGATTTGGTGGAGCATGTCCAGTACTGAAATTGAGTTATCAGGATATATGAATAACTATGTTGTAAGGTGGCTGGCAAGCTTTTAGTTCGTGTTATTTGGGCTCTTTGTGATGAAACAGATGTGTTTCTGTGTAAAACCAGGTTAAGCAGTCTGCATGGACAATGGCAGGGTGTTGGTTTTCTTTCCAAAAGGAACAGCTTCTTTAGCATTTATTCTCAAGCCCAAATGAGTTTAAATTTGTAGAGCTGCTGCTAATGAGCAGCAATGGGAAGAGTAGATTTCTGGAGTCATCTGGAGTATCTGGTGATAAATAGCACTTTTGCTTGCCAGGTAGAGGACTGCAAGTTTTTTTTGCCTCTGATGTAAATTGCTGGTGTCAGAGGGTATCAGAGCTGTTTATTGACATGCTTCCAAATGCTTGAGCAACCCCATAAATAACCATTTTTAAAATTTGTTGAAGATATATTGAGTCTGCTCCATACAGTCATTTTTTTCAGTTGCTGTTTTGAGGTAGATTTCCATATTACCTGGATGGATAGCATTCAGAGAAGAGTCACACTTAGAAGTATTCCACATCAACAAGCAGCCTACTACATTTAGATCCTAAGGCAGTGGTTATGAAGAGTTTCTTACTTTCATATTTTCTTCAGTGAGACTTACTGTAACAAAGTTGTGCAATACTGCTAAACAATAGTTAGCAGTGTACTAATAAATGAATCAGCTGATTGATACTTGGTTTCTGACAGTGGTGTAGGCTGCCAGATCTTGCTGTGAAGAGCAGATTAAGGAATGACTGCTACTTCATTGTCTTAAAGCAGGCAGCTCCAAAGGTGAGACTTAAATGAAAATTCTTGTTTGGATGGGTGTGTAAGCAGTCTTGGGAACAGAAGCCAGAAGGAAGATGACTGTTGTCTGAAGCAGCACCTAAAGTTAATTTCTAACCACCTTATCGGTTGGCTTTTTCCTCCTCCATTTCTCTGGGCCATTTCTGCAAACAATTACTGTTGTCTAAAGTGTAACTGCTTCAGTGAGGAGCAGAGCATACTCCACGGGATCTTGCTCTTACGGGAGAGATGGGAGTATCCACAGGCAGAGAAGAACCCAGAACCTGAACCTCCTGTGTCCTCTAGTAAGCACCTGAGTTTCCTTTTTGTACAGTGCTGCGTCACCTTCTTGCTGGGCATTGAGTGAACAAAGCTGTAGCTGACTGTCTTACGTGAATGGCCCGTACCTATTGGATGTGGGCTTGCACATGCCACAGAAGACTGTGTATGATGTAACTGTGTGGCAGTTGTGGGGAGGCTTTAGGCATGTGTTGCTTCCCCTGATGAAAACACAGGCACTCTTTAAACTATCAAGTCCCGAGTTTGAAACATTGACAGTTTAGTCATGACCCTCCCCAGCTGTACTGTGTTAGTGCTGCTCCAGGAGAGGTAGCAACTATGAAAGTGAGTGCAAAGAACTCTCTTACTTCGTATAGCCTTTCAATTAAAAACCAAGAGAGTGCAGGAAAAAATAAATTCTTCATAACTGGCAGTAAGAAGAATGGAAGAGTTGTTGACATGTAGGGTGTTGCCACCTGAACTGAAACACTTCATTCCATTTTTGGACATTTTGACCTTTAAGAAACAAAGATCACTTATTTGGCCTGTACCAGGCCAAAAAAACCCACAAACAAAACAAAAAACAAATAAACAAAACAAAAAAAACCCAAACAAACAAAAAAAACCCCACAAAAAATATAAAACCCCACCCCAACACTTTTCTGTTTCTGCTTGGACTGTATTTAAGGATTAAGGATTTACTCTCTTTACCTATATGCTTTCACCTCAGTATCAGTTTGGTGTTTGTTGCTCTTAAGTGGTGCTAGAGGACATGGTTTAGCGGTGGACTTGGCAGTGTTAGGTTAATGATTGAACTTGATGACGTTGAAGGCCTTTTCCAACCAAAATGATTCTGACACCTGTAGAGATAAAGTTTTCAATACATAGCACCTTTCATCCAGGAGTCTTTAGCAAGCTGTTTAAACACCATTGACTTAACTTTCTTATGTCTAGAAACACTGTAAAGTATTCTATCTGCTTTATAGATGGTTTCCTGAGGTAGCAGAAGGAAGCATAGCTGCAGAAGCAGTTGAATCAGTCCTTGGTTCTGCTTTCCCTGTAAGAAGTGCTGGAGAGGGACTCCACCAACATTTCAGGCTAGCTAAAATATAGGAGTTAGAGTAGAGGAGATTAAGAAAAGAGATCTGATGGTTCAGAGTACAGGTGAGGAGTCCCAAGAGCTTGTGCTCTGGTCTACAGGATTTTCTACAGTACTCATATCTGAGAGGGAGGCAGCATTGAATCTGAGCTTTTAGAATTACTTGTTTATCAGTTACATCTTCTGTGTTGAAATCTAGGACCACTGTCACTCTTGGTCTGTGTCAGTTTGTTTCAGCCTGCTACTTGTGGAGTCCTGAGCTAGATTTGGTAAGCATTTTTATGTTCCTAATAGTGTTATGATTGAAGAACTACTAAGTGTAGGTAAGAGGTATTAAATTAGTAAATCGGTAATAAAAGCCTAGTTTTGATGGCTTTCACTTAAACTAAATTCAAGCCACTTGAGTCAGAATTTTTTGAGCTATTTCCCTGAAACTGAGAGAGTTTTCAGTTTTATCAGACTTTGAAAATAACTACTTTTCTTCCTGTGATTGAAAAGCATATTGCAACAGAGACTAAAACCTAGGCTGTTATGTCTTCAGTGAGAGATGCGCCTTTTAGCTCTTCCAGTGAATTTAAAGCCTTATGGTTAGTATTTCTTAACTTTTGACTTTTTGATTTTGCAGATTTGATTATTTCAAAACATTTTTGGATATCATAGCTTTTTTGTGTATTTGCAAGGGTAAAGGATAATAAGACTTAGGCCTCATAAAAGGAGAGCCCTGTATAATTTCTGATTTAATTTGAGGGTGCTGGTTGCCCACTACCACCACCCCATTTGTGGTAGAAGTTTACTTTTGACACTCAGTGAAAGACAATGATCTCAAGGTGTGCTGATTTGAAATCATATTTCCTGTCCTCTGTGTCAGAAAGAAAAGATCAAGAATTGCCATCCATAAGTTGGAATGGGCTGAAGCATATATTTTGTGCTCTGCAATGTAGACAGGGAGTTAGACCCTGCAAGAGAAGTTTGTGAGGCATTTTAAAAGCTTCTGGAGTGAAAAACTGAGACTTCCATAGGTCACTTTGAACCCAAAGTATTCTATGATTCTTATTTCCAATACTTTTTTCTAAAGCTTTTTAGATCCCCTCTGCTTTTGTTGAAGACCAGTGGAAGACGTTTTCTGAACTATTACTAAAATTTTAGATTAGATTCTTCAGCTCAGAGAAGATTTTGGAGTTCCTGCATATAGGCATGCCATACATTAGAGTGGTTTATTTCTGTTTGGAAAGAATGTGTTTTTACTGTAAACTACTGTTGGATGTGGTATTTAACATGCCTGTTAAAACTCAGTTTTCATTTGTATTATGATCTTCAGGGGATAAAAGCTATTTAATAAAAACACACCTAATCAATCTTTTTAGCTTTTACTTTTCTGCATCTGTTAAACTTTCAGTTAGTAAAAGTATGCTTTCTGTTTATTTCTCAAAGCTTGGAAGTTTGAGAATATTCAGATTTTTTTTTTAACAGTAGTTAGCAAGTTAGTTTGGTTTTTATGTGTATGATCTGAAAAAAATGAAACTTTAAATGTTCCGTCTTAATACAGGGTCTTCAGAGCTATTTTTCCTCTCGAGAAAGCAAGCTTGGTGGTGAAGAGTCCTTGACACACAGGTTTTTAAGCAGTAGTAGCGTCTGGGAGGTCAGCACAGTTCTGCATTGCCCAGTCTATTGAAATTCAACCTTGCTTCATAAAGCTAGCAATCACAGACCAGGTTTGTACTACTCAGTGAAAATGCTTTCATTATATACATAAAATCTAGGTAGCCAGACATATGTTTAACAGTGCATCAACACAAATGATTTTTTTTATATTTCAGATATTTAATTCTGAATAAAATACAGCATAGAAATGGCTCAAGAACAACTTGGCTGTGGGAAACTGACATTTATAGTTTAACATGGGTTCAGTAGCTAAGAAATGTTTTACTAAGAGCTGAAATCATGTGCTGACCCTTATTTCACATCAAAATGACCGGAGTTTGACACTAAGATGACAGCTGGTTAATAGCACTTGAGATGTTAAAGTGCTTGAGTACATGTAAATATTATGACTGATCTCCTAAGCGTGTTGGAAGATACTTTCAGAAATGCCCCACAGTCCCCAGTTTATCTTCTGCGATACTGTTCTCAAAAAAAAAATCTGCTGCATTCTGAGGACACAGATAGAATAACTGAGATTGTATAATTGATTCCTGTAAACAAAGAATGTATGTATTTTGTACTTCTCTATTGTAAGAACATTGGATTTGAGTTGTCTGGTTTTATCACCTAAAAAAATAATGCTTGAGAAGTAGACTTCTATGGTTTATATACAAATATAACAGAAATCCTCAGGATATGCCGTAACTAGATTAATAACCTTTTGGTTGACCTGGTTCAGTCATTGGAAATGTAAAAACCATGACAAACCATTTAAGTTAAATGTAGTAGTAACTGGTGAGCAAGAGACACCACTGTATTTTGTAACTCAGTGAAGTTTCAAAGGAAAGTGTCACCTGTTGAATTTAATGTACTTGAAACTTTCTAGGTTTCCACTAACCTTAGAGCAATTTCTTGCTTTTTTTACTCCAAAACATTTTACAAAACATTTCTTGCAGTCTAGAATATTTCTTTTTTATATTGCATAATGTTTTATTCTGAAAACTGTACAGATTTGTGCAGAAGTAATTACTATTTTTGACAGAAGTAGATTGAAGAATAAGTAGTAACAAGACCCAATTGGATGGACACAAAACATAAGGCTTTGCCACCATCAGAAAATTAAGTAGGCAATTATGAGAGCTGAATGGACTGAAGCTTGTTTTGCTGGGAATTTGCACCTCGTGGGTGAATTGTAGGTTCCAACAGAGCTTTTCCTGCTGTGGGGCATTTTACAGGGTGTCATAGCCATGGAATGGATCATAATGTAGTAGAACATGGTGGCTCTACACACTGAAATAGGTGTTTGTTTGGGCTGGTCTTAAGAGTTCTTTTCGACAGTGGTGGCTTTCAGTGGGTCCAATCTCTGAAAAGCTTGTGTGAACACCAGGGCTGGTGTAGAGGAGGAGAGAAGAATGAGTGAGAGAGGATGGAGAGAAAGGAGCTGTGGCAGCATTGGCTTTCGCAGTACTTTTGTCTGCCTGTAATCACTGCTCACAGAACGTATCAGAAACTTGTATAAGCTACTCAGGATAAGATGAGCTTTAAAAGTATTAATATTTGCAAGGACATCTTTGGATGAGTGTTTAGTAGGTGGGGAGGGTGTGGGATTTGAGAGGCAGCTCAAGAGAGAAGGTATATGTGATAGATCTGAAACACTCCTTGATACAGGAGTTGCACTGTATGCACTGTATCTTGAGTGGACCTGTTATCTACGTACACATGTGTCATTATACTGCTGCCAGATCAAACGGGGGGGTGGACATAGGGTATTAGCATGCTTTGATGTAAAGGTTCCTCTCTATCCTGCAGATTAGGGTTAAAATTGCCATTGAACCTGAAATTTGGCATCTTGAAGGTACGCTGAGAGAATAAGGAACACACACAAAAAAAGTGGCACATATAAATATACTTGTACACACAGAGAATGATGGCTTGTTTTTTCTAAGGTAATTGTGCTGAAAATGGGGAAGACTTAAAGTAGGCTAGAGGGAGGAGTCATAAAATAAGACAAGTTAATACTATGTGGAGAGTTGTGCAGATTAAGTAGAAGCACTTGCTAAAGACTAATTTAATCTTTGTTTTCTGAAGTTATTATAGCCTCAAAACTTAAGCACAGAATACAAAGGAAGGGTCTTATACCAGTGTTTAGTCACCTAGAAGGAAATAAGTTTAGTGGGATGCCATATACTTGGGAGTTAATGAGATCAGTGGGATTCAAGTGGTGTAATCCCCAGTACTGACTCACTGCTCCTAAATGCCCAATCACCTGGAGAATTTGTAGCTATCAGGTTAGGTCCTCAGGCACTGCAGGGGAAGACATTCTCGGAAATGGTGGGCTTTTGGATCATATACACGTAAAAATAAATAAGGTATTCAGATGATGATTACATCAGGCAAATAGTGTACAGGCAGATGAACAGAATATAAATAGATTGAAAGAAAGGTCTCCAATGTACAGGTGTTGCATTTTTTGTGCCATTCTGAGACATGGAAGCTGGCAGGCAGTGGAGCTGTAATGACTGTAGCTCCAATTACAAAAAGTTGTGCGGTTTATGGGAGGGGTGGGGAGGGGAGGTGGTTTGAGGAAGATCAACACCTTCAATTCATCTGATAATCTTACTGATTTGGTACTGTAGCCTGATTGATACTCCTTACAAGTATGACAAATGTTTTCTGTCATTGTAGGTAAAGATGCCTTCTTCCAGGAGGGAGGGAGGGAGGGAGAGGCATCTGCGCAGATATTTAAGCAAGCAGTGCAAAGTAAGGTGTTTTGGACCAAAATCTCTTCTAAGAAGATAATTAGCACAAGTAGGTCTGGCCAGAGGGATGAGCCCACTTTTGTTTGTTTGTGCTTCACCTTCCACTGCCACCTTTCAGTTTTACTGGAGAAAGTGAAGGGAATTGGAGCCCTAGGTTGCAGTGAGGTGTTGCGCTCCAGTACTGGTTACAGGAATAACAAATGTCTGATTATGATTTCCTTCATCATCTCTGTCTGAAGTCTAAATTAGAATTGCATATAGATAAAATTTAATTTGTACTTTAAAAAAGCTTCCATCTTGCTTATGTTAAAATAAAAAATAGATAATGTAAGATTAATGTTGTAACTAGATACATTGGTGTAGTGTTGCTCTGCAGTTGCATTTACGTGCAGTAGTATCTCCAGAGACACAGCTGCTATTACAGAAGCCTGTGCTGGAGAATTGCAGGAGACTAGTAAGTAATAGCAGGCGACATTAGATGCTTATCATAGCCTCAAGGTGTGAGCAATGGCTGCTCTTAGATGGACTTTTCTCAGTGTTTAGAGAACTGTTTTGTGGTAGGAGTCAAGTTCCACTGTGTGAGAGCAGGCAAGTGAAGCACTTTCTTTCAGAACTTACAGGAAGTTGAAACTGATGTCAGAGCAAAGTCTGGTGTCCTTAATGAACAGTTCAGCTGCCTAGCGGGAAGCAAGCCATATGACAATCCACAGATAATTTAAATTAACTTTATGAACCTATATTTTCAACATGACCTTACCATAGCCAGCATCCTCCCCCAACAACCTAAATAAACAAATTAGGCACATAGTTCAATAAAATAACTGCAGTTGGTTTTAATGGTGAATGGCGATTTTCTGCTTGAATGAGTGCATGGGCATATGTCTAGTGCTGGATCTTCCCTGGGCCACTTGAAACTGTGTAACACTAATGTAAGGGATACTTTCACATTCTGTGCACTAGCACTTTTTTGCAGCAAAATTTCCTGGTAGGGCGGTGGTAATTCATAGCTTTTGAGGAGGGAGGGTAGGGTTGATTTTTTCTTGTCGTTGAAGGTGTTCAGATTTTTTGTGTACTAAAAAGACGTCACAGGCTTTTTGGGGCGAAAGAGACCTAATTAATACTAACACCCCCAATCTTTTCAAATTGTTCTCAACTGTAGTACCTTTAAAAGGTTAGTGTGTTTTGAGGTTGATTTATTTATTTTGGGGGGGGGCGCAGGGAGGTTTTTGGGTGGTTTTGGTGGGGGTTTTTTTAGCTTCTGGTAAAAAATGTAGTGAAGTCTGTTAGTCTTATGAATTAGTTAATAATATGTGCTACCTGTACACTCTAAACCAGAACACAGTCCATGCTTTGATTATGCACTAGCCTTAGGAAAAAGACCTCTTCCGTGACTTTAGGTTTGTTTACTGTAATTACCATCTCTCAATCAGTCATTCAGAAGTGCACAGAGTTTTTTAATTTTGTTGATTCTAAATGTGTCTCTGATTATAGAGCAATGTGAGCAAGATAAAGACTGCATTACAGCATCCCTCTTTGAAAACTTGATTGAAACACCTTGTTAACTAACCACTATTTCAAGGAAATAACTTCCAGTTAAGTGAATATGACAAGACTCTTATCTGTGCCGTGTTGTGCCATCTAAACTGCTACTGGTGTCCCACCATATTACAAAGACACTGTGTGCAAGCTAGAACAGTCTGCAGGGAATTAGAGGTTATCAGTGTGAGCTTCTTTCCAGAACACTGCAGTTATGGTGCTCTTAGTCTGAAGCACAGAGAATTCACACCTGGAGGAAGCATGAAGCCCGTTTTAGCCGGGATTAATTTATGTGCGTATTCAATGTGGGCAGCTTTCCACACAGTTTGTAAGGAACTGTGTGGAAAGCTGGAACAATTTCTAGACTGATATAGTGGATGCATTTGACCATTTCTTTCCCCTGCAATACTCTGCAGAGCTGATACATTGTGTAGGCATGCTCTACATACCAGAAAGAATGATGGGAGGCTACTCTCAGGCATGAAGAGAGAACTTTTTGGGGTTTTTTTGGAAATACTGAGCTACGGTAGGTTGGTTTAATGGTAGAAAAGCCTGGCAGCCTGATACTGAGAATAAACAAGAGTCTCTAATCACTGTGCTGAGTTACTACAAAACAGGGATCATGAATTAGCTAAGTCAGAGAGACAACATGAGCTACAGTACCCAGCACCTTTAAAACAGAAAAGGCTAAGTTAGGGTGTGAAAATGCTAGAGAAAAAGATGCAACTTAATCTGAAACAGCTGTTCGGTATGACTTTGCTTACTAGATTAAGTACCAAAACAAACTGTGGTTCAGTTCAGAATTATTTTTTTTTTGCTCTCTTTAAATAAGGCAACGGAAAATGCAAAGCGAAGTTCTTTTTCTATAAACTGTACTGCCTGCCGGGCATTGATTAAAAATATTTGTAAGAATAACCTAAAGATTTAATTTATACTTTGCACATTTTGAAACAAATTCTTTTTTTGTTAATTCAGAGTACCTTTTACATGTTCTGCCTTTAACTGTCATATAAAATATTCAGTTTTATTAATTTTTTAAGAATATATTTTGCTAGATATTTTTCCCAGTATGTATTAAATGTGCATTGTAGGAATGAATAAAGCTATGGTAAGCTATGAGCTCTAGTGTTTGGAAGATGGCTTTAACAGCTTTTTTGTGAATTTTAATTTCTGTTTCCAGCACCTGGCCTCACTGGAATTGTTGGAGGGCGCCCCAGAGTGTAAGTTAACTTCTCATCATTAACTTGCTGTCACAAGCTTTTTCACCTTAAAACAGCAACCACAGAAGCAACTGGTCTTTCCATACCACACTGTGCTTAATAACTGGTAGCAAGTGTTACAAGATATGTATGCATATAGTAAAATTCCTTACTGAGTTACCAAATATGAGTTACTGAGTCTCTGACCAGCTTATAACAAAGTCTTTGCTTAATGAGCTGAAGGGAGAACCTTAAATGTGACTTAAGGCAGGGCAGTAGCTCAGGTACGTGCCAGTACATACAGATTTCTGGACCAGGTTTCTCTTGTACTGCTAGTTTGGAATATGGGCACAGCAAACTTAGGTCTGTACCAGCCCACTGCACCAGGAAATGTGAGCTCATATATGCCAGAACACACCACAAAATGTTAACACAAACCCATTACATGAGCACATGGAACAAAATGTTAAGTGTAGGAAGAAAAAAATCCTGGCTTGATTCATTTTTTTCTAGATATGACTAGAATATGCTGCTGATTTATATGCTTTTCAATACTCATTTACAAGAGCATCTAAAACTTTGCAGTTCAGAAGCAAATACTTCGATATGTCTGTCTTGCACACAGAGGTATATTTCCAGTAGCGATGTGTAACTGGGCTAGGTATCAATGTGGAGCTAATGACAGTGCAATAAACTGCAGTGTCACAAAGTGCATTCTTGGCCAAGAGAATATTTTCCATATTTTTGGCTACTCTTCTCACAAAGTTTTCATGTGCGGTTTTTGTTTGTTTTAAATAAAATCTTAATAATAAAGCTTGAAAAAAATTCACAGTTCTCAGGTTTTCCCAAAGTTAGAAAACTATTGCTAATCCTGGCTAAAACATGTTTAATTTCTCAAGTGCTTCTCAGGTGTACATCTGAAGATGTATGATAATACACTTAATTTCTGGTTAAATGCACTGCTTTTTGTCTTGCATGTCTAGGTCTCCAGTTTTGAAGTCATTTTTCTTCCATTATCCCAAAAGCAATGTTCAGGTAAGACTTAATTCTTAATGTCTGTTTTCTTCTCTGAAATAATTTGAAAAAGTTTGACTGACATTTTTTCAGTGACTTCGAATCCTAAAACTTAAAAATATTTTGGTGATTTTAATCACAGAATCACAGAATATTAGGAGCTGGAAGAGAACCTTGAAAGATCACTCACTCCAAACCCCCTGCCCGGGCAGGATCATCTAGAGTAGATCACACAGGAATGTGTCCAGATTGGTCTGGAATGTCTCCCTCCACAACCTCTCTGGGCAGCCTGTTCCAGTAATGCGTCACCCTCACAGTGAAAAAGTTCCTCCTTATATTAAGATGGAACTTTCTAGGTTCCACTTTGGAACCATTTCTCGTTATTCTGTAACTAGCCATCACTGAGAAGAGCCTGGCCTGGAGGGTAGAGGATGGAGGTGGATTGAGAGCTGGTTGAAGGGGAGAAGCCAGGGAGTTGTGATCAATGGGACAGAGCCTGGCTGGAGGCCTGTAACTAGTGGAGTCCCTCAGGGGTCGGTACTAGGACCAAAAATCAAACCCCTTGCTTTAAGTAACCTGATGAATGCACTGATACACTAACAAAATGCATTTTGACCCATTGCTGTTGTCCTGCAGTAATATTTAAGGTTATATGAAAGTGTGGTGTAAGTGATGAAAGTCATTGATTCCAAGTTTTAGCCATGTATTAATATCAGGGGTCTAGCTAGAGATTAGAGTAAGGACGGTATGAGTTAACTGCTTTCCTAGATTGGAGGCTCAGTTCCAAAGAGCCTAGCTGCCCTGGTCCAGTATTTGATCTCCAAGTGGAAAAAAAAACTTCCATAAGGAGATTTTCAGATATGTTAACATTGCCACAGTGGGTTCTTTTGTTTTGTGTTTGATAACACCTTTCTGGGTGTCAGTTGGGCTTCAATATCACATTTGTTTCAACTGCTTTTATGCAATAGTCCTGATTTATTTTTTTATGATAAATTGCCAGTGCGTTTACAATGCAGTTACTTTTCATGTATGTTTTTTCATGTTTTAAAAAGTCTCTATCAGCTTGTCTCTATCCCTAGAGACAAGCTGAAAAGCTTGTCTCTAGGGTTAGAAAGTCTTGCAAACCTACTGAAAGCAAGAGCAGCTCTTCCAAAATGCTTTTATTTTTCTTAATCTTCCTCTTGCATAAGCATTGGAGGCCTTTGTCAGTATTAGCCCCTTCCTGAGAAGAATCTTGGAGGGCTAAGATGAATGGAGCTGTCTCACATCTGCTGACAGCTGCACCTGGTAATGGCCGCAGCTCAGTTGGCATATATTGTTACAGCAGTGTAACCTGGTTATGTCTGAGTCTTTAGTACCTGGGAGTCCTCCAGTGCTGATGAAATAGTTACACTTAATTTTTCTTCAAGGTTGTGCTATATGATTTAGCTAGATAAACCTCTTGCTTACATCTGAAGTGAATAGCCCAATGAAATAATGAAAATAGAGACTTGACTGTGTATTTTTTTTTCAGATTTCTTTGGTTGTGAAGGTAAAGATAGGTCATTATGCTAGATGAGAACAGCATGACACCTTTTTTATTTCATAATTTTATCTCCACATACACCCTGTATCCACAAAACATTCTGTATTTATTTTTATAGTCTGCTTTCACAAAATGTATTTTAAGATTAATACAGCATCCAAAGAGAAGCTTGTCACTAACACAGACAGTGCCATAAAGTCTCTTATAGAAGAACTGGAAGCTTTCAGGTTTTGGGATCTAACTGTCAGGAGCTGTGACATAAATTCCATGTAGTGTTGCTGTATGTAGGGGGAAATAGAAAGAGATATGTCTTCCTTTATAACACAACCAAATTATTAGTAGAGCATTTCTTTGATTTTTTTACTTTTTTTCCCCCTATGTAAAGATTTCCTTCAGTGTATAATATATCACCGTTACTGTGACTAGAGAGGGACAGAACTTTACTGTGAAAACATGCCAGATCAATAAATAGAAATATGCTTTATTTGTTCACATATTGCACATGATTTCTGATTTGGCAGTTTGGAAATGCATGTGGTTTTTTCCAGATCAACTTGTTTTTAAATGGGCAGCATGTTGAATCGTTTGAAGAGGATCTCACATTTACATCAGATGAAGTGGTTTCATTCGATCCACCTAAGATAAGCAGTGAATTGAAAGGTATGTTTATCTTTTTACTTATGAATGTGTTGTTTGCTTTCTTTGTCCTGGAAAATAGTGTGCTAGATTTTATTTGTGAAATATATTTTACCTCTTTGTGTTTTTAAGTCTTAAAGGATGTGGAAAGCTACTTCTTTGTGGAAGGATGTTTATAGTTCACAAAGTATAAAATCTATTTAAGACTGTAGCAAGTAAATTAATGGTTACTAAAAAACCCCAAAACCTGACTCTTAAATACAACTGAAGACACTTGAATGCTAGCTTGAAATTGAAATATAGTTTGAAAGTATACCCTGATCTTGGTTTTTAATCCTGGAAACAATTTGGTTTATCTTGCATCAAATAGCTGCAGTCAGAACTGAAGACAGTCTTCTAGATTACTGTTTAGCCCTTACATAATTAAAGTTTGCCCCTATTTCATAGAGCAGCCTTCGTAAAATGAGTATAAGAGTGAGTTTCAGGATCAACCTGAAACAAGTGACTCTGAAAGAAGCACACTAGACTAACGATCCAGCATGGTAACTCCTCTGCTGCTGTTAAGATGTGTGCAATCAAAGTAACTGAAGAAAGAAAAGGAACTTGAAGAGCAACCCAGTTAGCTGAATGGAGCAGATCAGGATGTCTGCAATGGAAAGGAAGTGTTCAGAGTTGTTTATAAAAGCTGGGTACTAGGTTACGGATTACTGAAGGTGCAAGGCACTTGAAGATTTTTATGCTCTTCCTATTGTCAGAACTATGTACAGCATTCTTTAATTTATAGAACACTTCATAATTTTGTTTTAATTGACAGTGTCTTTACCTTATTCCTGCTCATGAGAGAAATGACAGAATTATAACTGTGGATAGAAATTTTCAAATCTGAAGCTTACCAAAAGATTACTGGTTAGAAGTATTTCTAAAAGTAATATTAATGCTGAAAGAGAATTAAGGTATTTAAGTCTGTGTATACTGTAAAAAATAACGTTATGAAGGCACTAATATGTTAAGATTTATTGTGGCTTCCAGGTATTTCTCAAAACTAGTAATGGAATAGCGTAAAGGCTAATTATAAGTTAGTATAAAACATTCTGAATCTTGTAGAGAAATTTTAAAATACACGTATCGCTGTATGCCATTTGAAAGTCACTGATACTAGATGCCTGAATGACATACACGAGTTCCTTTTCCCCATCTAGTAAACTATCTATTCAGTGGGGGGATTTTGTGCGCAGCACAGAAACAAGTTAAACTCTTAAGTATGTTTTCAACCTCTTGGTGTTTGTTGCAAATCTAATGCTGCACCAGAATCTCGTATACCTGGGAGTTCCCAGAAAGGCAGTGGGAAATTTACATCATCAAACTGGGCAAATTAAGGAGTGGTAACTCATTGTTCTATATGAAGTGGTTAGCAAAGGTCCTAGTATTTTTTGCAAGGTGAACACAATGCTGATTGTTGGAGAAACAAAAAGCTGTTAGACTTTTCATTGCCACTTTATTTGAGAAAATGCTCTGAGATGCCTGACATAAGCATTTAAGTACTTAATTCCTCAGGCTTCATTCAGACAAAACCTCACTTCTGAGGGATAGCAGAGCTCCTCTGGTTGTTTTTCCTGAGAAGGATCTCCTAAACTTTTGCCCTCAGTTGTAAATAGAAATGTTTTCTGGATGTGACTAAATACTTACTTCCGTGGCTTAATGCATGGACAGCATGGATGTGAAATGGGCAAATGAGTTAGACTGTAACAGGAGTAACTTCTGCTAAAACATATTCTGTCAGCATTTAGTAAGGGGGGGAACAATTTTTCTTAGTTTCGTGGTTATCTCAAGTGTGAGGGACTGTTAGTTGTCTTTGAATAGATAAGAGAAATATGTGAAAATGGATTTAAAAATGCTGCTAGATGTGGTTCTGGGAGGGTGGAATTTGAATTTACCATTTGCCCTAGCTTTGAAGGGAATTTTTTTGTAGATTTCTTTAAATTGTTTATTAAAAAAGAACAATTTCCTGATAAACAGATCATGAAAGATAAATCAATTAGAGTAATAATGAGAATACCAGAACACTGTCTTGAATTGTTTGGTTTTTTTTTGAAGGAGATTGCCAAAGATTGTCTTTGTAAAATGTCTGATGGAGGAAAGACTTCTACAGCTTATACAATTTAAAACAGTGTCATAGTTCAACCTTTGAAGGAGGACTAAGTTTTTTTCTTAAATAGTGTTTTCATGAAATTATTAAAAAGTAATTTCTGTGGCGCATGAATTGTTTTAGTCTTGTCCAGAATGAATGATGAGTATTAGCTGAACTTTCAGATCAACATCTCTCAATAGAGATGTTTAATAAAAGATAACGTTCACCAATTTAATACACTCTTTAATACTTTCTGTGAAGTTTCATGGTATATTTTTGCTTGCATCTTTCATGGTGTGATCATGGAAAAGAGAATCAATCTCAAAACAAACCTCCTGTATCAACTCTTCCACTGTATGCTTGCATTATTTGAAATGTTATGCTGCCATGAGTTACTGCTAATGAAGAACTACTGTGCGCATCTAAACTATGATCGCTCTTCCAGCTCATCTTTGACAGTGACCCAGCACGTGTAAAACTTTAGGTCTTGGTGAAGGCAGTTTAACACTGGTAGGTGGTTGTTTGAGATGTGGGTTGATGTTCTCTTTTCTGATCAAGCTGTGCCAGGTAGAAGAGGTTGCTGTGGTGAACCCCTGGTTATTTGTTATTTTCCCTGTTATCGCTATCAGATACAGCAGTTAAGGCATTCTTATGTTACCTGATCTGCTTACACCAAAAAAGTGCCATGAACAAAGACACACTATACAAACTGTGTCACACTGTAGTAAGGCCTTTTGGTCACCCACAGTATCCCACCCCTACCTAAATGGACTTGTAGGGTCTGTCAAGTTGTCACTGCCCAAGACTGCCTCCCTTTCTGATGGGCCAGTGAAAACTGAAGGCAGTAGTGTGTGGGCACAGTTTGTTAGCCTGCTTTGCTAAAGCGCTTTAGGTCAGCCTGGCTCATGCTTGAGGAGTTGGACATTCTCTGCAGGCAGGAGGGAGATGGAGGTAACGAAGGTTTTGTTAGCGATGGGTTACCTGACCACCTGATGCAGTTCATGGAGTGTGTATTTACCCACGCCTTAATTGTAAGGCCATTTAAAATCCTATTTAAACTTACCACAGCATTAACTTTGTTCTTGACTATAATTTAAATGTTCATTTGTATCTGAGGGCGAACTGAAATTGGTACAGTTATACTGTTCAGTGCAGCCTGCCTTTGGCCAGCATTTAGAACATAGCATTTTTAGTACTGGGGCTCCCTAAGAGTGAAGCAAAACCCCCAAAACCAGAGCAACAGTTTGGTATCCTCAGCAGAAGTAGATTGTCCACTGAAAATGAGAGTTACTACTTCAAAATGTATTGTTGTTTGCAGCTGTCACTAATGTGTATTCATTTTTAAATCGTGTAGATCTGCCAAGTGGTCCACATACTTACCGCTTAGAAGACCTTGCCTATACTAGAAGTGGAGACAAAGGCAACTCTGCAAACATAGGTACTCTATTTTCTTTCTTGCTGAAGTAATGTAAGATTTTTTGAATAAGAGTTGGGTGTTAACAGCTCTGTTTTTTTTTTTTTAAATCTCTCACGTTAATTGATTTTTTCTTTTTTGCTTTGTGCTGAAACAAAAAAATTTTAAACTAAGGATTTTTACTAATGAAATATCTGTAGCTTTCTGTTTAGCAGCTGTTGAAATCCAAGGTGCTAAGAAAAAATACTTGCATGCCATGTGACAAAGAAAAATCTTTGTTTAGGGTTGCAAAGTCAAGGTCCCCAAAGTTAAGAAAAGCCTTTTAAGGTTTCCTTTACACATTTGTTGCTATTGCTGCATGTGTATGTTTGTAATATAAACTCTTGGTTGTCTGATCATTTTTATACGTGAATTTTGTAATGTGAATGGCTAAAACATTGCAGTGTTATGAAACACCAAAGTGTAAGAGAATGTTTTTATTATGTTGTTAATCCCAGTGGTATATTTCAGTGTGCAGTCTCTTTACATTGATTGTGCTGCTTCTTACATTGTTTAATAATTCCTTCTATTCCTTACTTCTGCATGCAACAATTGGCTCTCTTGTTGGAAGATGAGAGCGTGTGGTGTTCAAAGCTCAGTATGAATTAAAGGTGCGTTTGGGATTTGATTTGCTATTAGCTGTCATACTAAAACTGATGAATTTTGTCCATTTGTATTTAGGAATATAGTTTTCCTGTCCTTGTTTGTGAAATGTTTTAGGGTTGAAGAATGAAGGAATGTTAGTTTTTTTCTTTTTTTCTCTCTCCCTTCTCCATGGTTGACCACTGTTGCAATGTAGCATTGCCAAATCATGAGTGATATGTAGCTAATAGGCTTCCTCAGATATACAGTACTGCAGTGTTAAGGAACAACAGTAACAACAACAAACTTGACCTCTAATTTAGCTTTGAAGTTCACAGATAAAAAGATGCCTGTGATACAAATCTGCTTTCCCGATCAAGCTGTGAAATCTCAGCTTCAGCATTAAGTTACCTGAAGCTTATGAAAGCATATTTACAGCAATAAAAATGTAATAGTGATTTCTCATACTTACATCAGGATCTCATGCAAGGAGTGGGGCAAAGACCGATTTTTTCAGTCACTGTACCTTGTTACAGTTAATAGTGATTATTTGTCTAACTATTGCAAACAGTTTAGGGGAAGAGAACTCCTTTTGGGTTGTTTGCTGTGATGTTGTTGATGTTGTTGTTCTTTAGGACCTGTCAGTGGTCGGAACTGTTTGAAGCCAGAAAATGGCCGATAATCACTTGGTCTGTGAGCATTCTTTCATGCTGTGATCCATACTACTGTTCCACTGACAGAGGGAAAGCTGGCATGCTATCGTTTTTTATTCAGGAACTCATTAAGGAGGATCAACATGTACAGTTTCAGTTAGAGGAGGATTTAATCACTTTTGGAAGGATAAATAGAGACTGATTTTTAACAGCACCTATTCCAACTAACACCACTTATACCTAACAGGTGTGATAGCACGGCATCCCCTTTACTATCCATACCTAAAGAAAACTTTAACTATTCAAGCTCTGGAGCACTACTTCCAACACCTTTTAGAACGAGAAAAACCTGAAGAAGAGCTAGTGACAAGGTGAGTAGCTCGCTGCTCAGTCCACACTTGCACAGATGATCACTTTTGATACCATAATTTATCTTAAAATATATTAACATAAATATTGCAAATTTGTGTGTTTTGTCTTCAAAATTTAAATGTATGTTTCCTTTTTTTTTTTTTCAAATAACTTATGCAATAGTTAGTGAAAAAGAACATGAATTTGAGGTTGTCTTGAATCTGGACAGAGGCAGTTGAATTTGTTTAGTGAAGGTATTCAGATTCACAGAATTAGGGCATTTATTGGTGTTGAGCCTATTTCTTTCATTTAGTTCCAGTACAGAATATTTCTATAAAATAGAAGTAACTTCTAATGTCCTTTGAGAGGTGTATCTTTCTATTGGTTTTGATTCATTTGGAGATGTCAGGAGCCTCAATAACTGGTGCTTCCAAAGCCTCAGAGCCACGGCACATCTGGGAGTTTGAAGTCCCTAAAACACCACCAGAACAGACTGGAGCGAAAACTTACCCAATCACCCACTAGAAATGTGACTTATCCTCTCCTCATTTTTGCAAAACACTTTAATCTTTGTGAATCTCACTGACTTTAGAGAAAGTACTCCTTTGAGTAACGCGCTCACTAACTTTTGTCACATGTACCAAGGCAGAACGTAAAGGGGAAGGAAAACCTGCCTAGCACAGCTGATATTCCTTGTTTAAAAAAACAGAATACATCCTAAAAAGGATGCTTTTACCTGGTACTCATCTACAAAAGAATATCCTCTGCCATATCCATAGACAGTATATGTTACTTTTTTATTTTAAAAGATCTTTGGTTTTGGATGGTGTTCAGGGTCGTTCCTGTGTATTTGTAACAAGACATATTGCACTTGTAGTATGAGCTAATAGGACTCATTCTCATAAGGATGTACAATAAAACAGCCAATAAATTTTAAACTTCTGTCTCTTCTTAAAAAGAAAAGCCTAATATTGCAACAAACCAGTCTTCTAAAACCTGTTTTGATACAAAGTCAGTTGTTTTGCAAATATGAAGATTCTGTCAAAATCAGTATGTATTTCCATAGGTGATGGATCAACTGGTAAGTCTCTTGTTCAAAGAGCTTGAGTCAAAAAGGTGCAGCTCAAGCCTCAGAGTTTGGATTTATTTCAACCCCTGATCTGAGTTGCAGGTTCCATTCTTTGTCTTAATAAGCAGCCCAGTGCAGATCTCACTCACTGTTTTGTACGTGCCAACAAATCTGTGTAATAAATTCCTATACCGAGAATTGTAAATGAGTTTCCTATGAAATAGAACAGAGAGGGAAGAAAAATGTCATACCTCTTAATGATGCTTCTAGAAACTGATTACTTGTTGTTCCTTAATGCTGTTTATGTTCATAAATAAAAGTTTGAATTTGCTGTGTCTGAGTGAAGTCAGTTTATTTCGATTAATTAGATTATCTGTTCTTGGGTTTGGCTTCCTTTAATGATGTGATAATGGAGCTCTGTGAGTGAACTGAAAAACTACCAGGGAAAAAGAATAAATCCTTTTTGTGGAAATATTTAGGATTATAAGGATTATGCTCATGTGCTTCAGATTGTATAGTTTCTTTTAATCATTTCTTGTTGTTGTTATGAAGAGCTACTTTAGTTTTTCATTTTCCTTTGTTTCCTGTATTTAAATTGAGGGGCTAAAAATACTAGTTTTGCTAATAAAATCATGCGGAACATGGCTCTGCCTTGCTGCAGAACTGAGATTGTCAGCCAGTTGCCTTTCATTCTTTTTCATAAAAGGTATTTAATAAGTGTACTAAACAGAGAAAATATGGGATTATATTGATAGAAAACACAGAAAACTCAAACTTCCAAATTTTCAGGTAATGCAGTAACCGAAGATGTTCTTTCAAACCCTTCCCTACATACTCCAAAACTTGAGACCTATGTGATTGTTCCCCTTCTGTGTAAAGTACATTGTTAATAATTCATCACAGTTTTTCTTGGGCATAGGAGTGATGAGCAAGCTCAGCATGAAAGGTCACACCAGTGAAAGTGAGTGTAAGGAAGCAACGGTGATGTTCAAACACAACCTTGCTCAGAGTGTAGAAAGGGACTTCAGTTTCTTAAATGTGGACTGATATCATCGTTAAAAATGGCATCAACTCTGTAGTAAGATGCATAGCTCGATGATCATACTGCGTGTTAAAGACTTTTTTCCTTTAGCTATTTTACTATTAGGTTTAGTGTTTAGTGTTAGTGTTTTGTGTGCAAAACTTCTATAAACTGAGATCTGGTAATCTTAAAGTGCAGTAAGAAACTTTTCATTTAGTGATATTAGGTTAATCATTCAAGGACACTAAAATTAACCTATGAGCATTTGCTGCTTTCATATGAAATATGGTTATTTTCTCTAAGAATATTCCAATGCTCAGAAATAAAAAATGACAGCTGAATTAGGGGATATTTTTCCTAAATGTTGAAGAAATGTGGATACTGATACCGATTGCTCTTTTGTATGTATATTTATTTGCTGCGCAGCGTGGGGGGGCATTGCCTCTTCCTAGTATGTCTCTTCTAGCCTGTGGGTTCATTTTCTGCTTTCTTCTAATGAGAGGATTCCTATCTTTTACTTGATTTAAAGCAACTAAGCAGTTTCTGTTCTGTTGTTATTCCATGTGGCCTTAACAGGAAATTTACAGGGAAACCTGACTTCTTTGAATATGTACAGACAAGCACTTTAAAGGAAGTAGTTAAGCGGGCACCCCATTGTGCATAAGCATAGGAGTTCGGTTAGAACAGTGTGTTTTCCTTGGTTTATTGGTTTTTGTCACAGCCTTAGCATTCTTTGAAGGGTTTGTTTTTTGTGCTTTTAAAAGCAGCTCTTAAAACTTCTGATAGAATTATACAATTAGACACTACTTTCTTCCTTTTAGATCTCAGTTAATTAAACTTGAATTGTTGAATTATGCCGGGTAAATGCCTGCCTGTTGCTTCTTCAGACTACTCTGATAGTTATTGCATTTTGGGTTTTTGTGGTGGGTCTATATTTCAGATGCTCAGGTGCTTCAAACAGGCCTTCAAATAGTGAAAGTGTCACGCATGCATATATATACACACACACATACATATATACACATACATATATACACACACACATACATATATATACACACACACCACACACTTTCGCAATCCTAGTTTTACCTAGAGGTATATCACTGGAAATATTTCCTCAGAGTGCTTGAAGTGAATATGCTGTTCTGTGATGTTCCAAAGTAACATGTTGCTTGTATTACATACGCCCTCTGCCAGAATTACTGCAGAAAGCGGTATTTTACCGCTTTTTTTTGTTTTTGTTTGCTTCAGCTTTTGTATGCTTTTCAATTTCTCTCCTTGTTTGGGTTTGGTTTAAGTTATTTCTTTTCATGAAATCTCTGTTAAGTATTAGCTTCTGGAATACATATTGAGTTAGTCTAGATCTCATGGAGAACCTTGCTGCCTGAATATCTTGGCCAGTTTTTTGGGGTGGAATTTACCATGTAGTACTTCAGTGGACCTCTGGATCTCACGGTGTATGTCTGTTGGCAACACATATAGAGTATTTAGTTGAAAATTCTGTAGGCTCCTTTGATTCTCCTATGTAGCTGATTATGCATTCACATTCAGTAAATTATGTAGAATTCTTGTGGAAATGGCTTTATTCTTCATATTCCTGTTGTCAAGTAGAGCACAGCTGGATTAATCAAACTTCCCTATGTTCCCAATGAATTTACCTTTAAGTATGATAATATTGCCTGGCAACTTGTGCAAGGAAAGTCAACAGAATGCTAACACTATTTTTTTAGTAACTACTAATAATGTTAGTATTGAAGTAGAGTGTGGCAATGAAAGAGTAGAAGAAACAGTGAAAACTCCTTGCCTTGGAGGCAGGCAGAGGGACTCCATGACTACTGCTTACAAGAGCATAACAAGAACTGCAGTGTCTGCCAGGTTGCTCAGTGGACTCATAGGCTGACCACACCTCCTTCCATGAAAGGTTTGGCTCATCTGCACAAGATACAGAACTGGGAATATCAGCAACAGTCGTAACTTTTAACAGTGCTGAAAAGGAGCTGAAAAAGATGAAACCTGAGTGACAAAATTGGCAGTAGAAGTGCTCTGCAAGAAAATTCAGCTATTTCGGAGGGCAGATGTGAAGAATCTACCCCAAACACATGAAGCTCAGATAGATCACTAAAGAAAACTACGTGCCACTGGAGGAAGTGTAATTTCAGCTGCAGCAAAAGTGGAGATAGAGCGAGAGTTGGATAGTCTTGCAGTTATTCCTCATGTCTTGTGGATTAAGTCCTTTACTATGGAAAAAAAAGGAAAGGTATTGAGAAAAACAAGAAAAATACAAGGATGGAGACAAAACACTGAAAAACTGTGCAAGAAGTGAATGGAAATGTGCTATAGACCTATTTTTGGAATTTGAAACAACTTTGTTTGGAAACCAGAGCCATTTGCCAAATTTCTAGAAAAGCTTCCAAATTGGATATGTACCAGTCAAAAGTAAGTATGGAAAAGTGCTTACAGTGACAGTGGAACAGAAAATAGATCTGTCAAGCTAAAATAAAATTTTATCTGAACAAATTATGAGGCATTAAAATGTAGCTCTTCCTATGTTATAAAATTGTCTTCAGAGGAAAAACAATTACTGTAGAAAACAACCTCCATTAGAAATGGATGAGGCTTGAAGTTGAGTAAGAGAATTACTTTATGGTCCTACTTTAAAGTTATTAAAGACTGTTGATTTGGAGCAAGGGAAAGGAACAAGAAGGCAGGATGACTGTGGGTTACTCTTCAGTTAACTTTTATGCTTGACTAAGCAGTAAGATGCCATCAGGAGCATGAAATTTTTGCAGTCTTTTGCTTGATGTTCTGTCCAAGTGTTTCTTATAAAATCTCCTGAAAAACAATGTGAAGATTTTCTTTTACAGGTATGAATTGCCAGGAATCCATGGATTAAATTTTGTTCTGAAGAATTCCCTTGGTGGTGGTGGCATAGCATCCCTAAGAAGTGACCCACAGGCATGTATCAAAGCATTGCTTTTATTGTAGTTATCTTTTATTGCTATGTATTGCAGAGTCTCTTTATAACCAGCTTTTGGGCTGGAACTGGAAGAAGTTGGGTTTGATACTTTAGTTCTTTTGGATTTCCTGTTAATATACATGATTTACTTAGTGTTTTAAGGCTTGAAAACAATGTAGGCAATAGAAAGTTGACTTGGAGTTTTCGGTGGAAGATGTGTACAAGAAACGGTTAAATCAGTCATGCTTTTTGTGATATGCTACATGTGCTATTAGTTGCACCAGCAAAATCAGCTTCTCAGAAGGCTGTCATGTTTTAGAGAATCCAACTTACTATTCTGATGTGTTCCCTACTACATACAGGAACAGTTACCTGTACAACAATTTCCCTAGCTTAGCCAGTGGGTCCTGTAGCTAAAATACTGATAATTAATATAAATCTGAAAGAAAAATGGATGGATAGGGGGTCTTGTGTTGTGACAGCATTATGCAAATCTGAAGCTAACTTTGTCAGTGTACAATTAGAGTATTAAAATCTTGAGTATTAAATATTTGAAACATTTAAACCTGAAAATGAGATCTCTTAATGTGGCGATCTCCTGGCTACAGCAAAGTACAGTTCTGCCACCACAAGCTGAGAAATATTTAGGTGTACAAATCTCAGCGTAGTCAAGAGAACTATTCACAGCACAGGATGATGCTGTCTGAATTGGATAGAAGAATTGAACCCAAAATAAATCTACTTTAGCACTAGGTTTCAGTTAAATTCAAGAAACTATTAAGTCTGTTCAGATTTAGAACCTTCAAAACTCAGATATATAGTTTTCCTTGTGTAATTTTATTGATTCACAAGTGAGCCATATAAATGGGAAAGATAAATATAACTTCAGGTAACCTAAAATCCAGGGCTTGCTAAAACTCACCCAGAAATTATGTGTACACATACTAAGTAAAGGAAAATACTTACAAAACTTAAAAAGCATGATGAATTAATACATGATTATAGGAAAAATACCTTAATAAAACCATTTTTTAAAACTTTGTTTACAACGAAGATCTAATTAGATGGTGAAATGAAATGTTGATTTGTTTCTTTTCTTACAGGGTAAAGCACTAGGACAGATGCTGTTGGATTTCCAGATTAAAAATGTTCCTGATTTAAAATCACTGATAGAGTAACAGGTGTTTAATACAGATGCTTTTAATACTGAGTGGTATAAAAAAAAATAAGCAAGAACTGGTTTCTTGAGTGAGATTTTTTTTAAGTCGAAGAGTAGAAGTTAGTGACTTATCTCAGAGGCTTGGCTGTATGTCACAGATTAGCAAATGTTTTGAGTAATACCAGACTAATAGCTTGTCTGATTGATGACATTTCCTGCCTAGATAATTAATTGGATGAAGAATTAATTTATTTTCTAAGAAGTAGAATCACAATGCGACATAATATTTTGAGACATAATAATCTTTTTTCAGGATGGGAATTGCTTCCTGTTCAGTCCATGTCCCTTTTCCTTCTCTCCATCTGTATTTGAAAATTAAATGGCCCAATAGAGTTGAGCTCCTGTTGCTGTTTGTCCTGGGCATTGATCACTGTGCACTCAGCACTGGCTGGTACTGGAGAGCAGGTTTCCCAGCTGGGCAATAAAGGAGAGCAGCAATTGTTAATCCTTACCTAGTGGCTGGTGGTAAATAGTGACCTGCAGTCGTGATCCACCAAACTTCCAGCACTCTGTCCAGTTGTTGACAGACTTCATTGGTTTCCCACATCTCTTACTAATCAAACATCAGTTAGAAACACTGACAAGTAGTAACTCGCACATCTTGGCATGGGGAGAAATCTGAAGGTGAGGTAAGAGTGCTGTGAGCTGGTCTGTCTGCTTGTGCTCTCTTGTGATGGTGCAGCCCGGCCAGGGAGGAAGTGGGACAGGTTGTGAAGGGACACCTCGTTTTCTTTCAGGCCTGTTAAGTTCTCATTCAGTGCAGTAGAGCCCTGCCTGGATCAAGCTCCTTTGGGTGTTGCTTGTATTGCCTGTCCCACAGAAAGGCCTGTCTGCTGCTGTGAAGGCATACCTTGCTGAGTGTGGGGTGCCTGTCTCTCCTGACTCCTAGTTATCTCTTCCTGCAAAACAACTCCCATGTTCATTGGGACACTCCCAGACCTCTTCATCTGATAAGCAGGGACTTAAGTCTGTATCATACTTCTGGGGCAGTACCAAGGTAGAAATTCTGGCCCAATGACTGACTATATTTCCTCCATAGAATTTGCATAAACATTATTCCACATGTTCAGGCATTTTATATCCAGAAATTAGTATTTTATTTTGGGGAGACTGTATTAATAATTACTTGGCTTGTGCTGACAAATAATAGCAGATAAAATGATGGAAAAAGTATTTTTTAATTGTCACAAAAATACTTTGTTCCTAAATCTCAATCTGTGTTTACCATTATAACTTCCTAGCCTCTTGCTTGCTAATGAGGACTTTACAATTAATTGTTCCCACCTTTGCTGTGATTCTTTTTCAATTGAAGGTATCATAAGTGAATACCTTACCCATCTGAACATATTATTTTCTTAACGAGCCTAGGTGCTATCAGTGTATACAGCAATGATTCAGTCTGGTTATAGAAAGAGAGTCATTACTTCTTGAAAAATGCCCAACTTCAAAGGGAAAATGGCATGCTGGTTTTATTATCTTTACAGCCAGTTAATGATTTGGAAGCCTATTAATTTAGCAAAACAGACAAAGGTATTGAGAGGAAATAAGAAAAAATTGATAGACCTCAGTAGCAAACAGACAAGGCTACAGTAAATATTTGCATTTTACTTAATGTGCTGCTTAAGTGACTGTAAATGTGTATGCAATAATTTTTGAATAAAAGCAAACATTTATAAAGTAGAAATTTTTTTTTGTCTTTCATGTTATTTCCTACTGGAAGAGCGTGATAGTTCAAAGGTTCTTTGTTTTGGGGCTATTTCACTTGCTTGCAATTTTGTGCGTTCTGGTTCCCTTCCTTCTGATTTTGTCCGTTCTGTCCCTCGTCTTTGTGAAATACAAAACCTGAAAAAGTGGTAGTGTTTCTGGAGAGCTGGTCACTTACAGCCCTACAGTGGAGGCTGTAATTTATCTAACGGAATCGTACAGTGTTCAGATGGATCGGAGTGGGAACACACAGGTGTTCATTTTTTCATGTAGGGGCTTTTCTGTGTGAAACCATCTTTCACAAACATGTCTTATGTCTGTTACTTCTTTCAGTGTACCAGATTAAACCAAGTGGCACTACTTTCCAGTTACTTTTCTCGCAAATTGGAGTCTCTGAAAACCCCTAGCCAAAGATTTTATTCCTCCTTGACCTCCTTAACATGTTTTGAATTCATGAACCTGTACTTGTTCCAGCAATCCCTGCTGGCCTGAAAGCTTCTTAAAGCTGCGTTTGTTCCTTCATCTACAGTAAAGATTTGGGTAATTGAGAAAGGTGAAATGTAAATTGTACTTGGGAGTGTTACGTGGTCAGCACTGAGACTTCAGTCGGTTAAAAACATGTGTTGCTTGCTTGTTAAACCAGGGCTGCCCCCCGGCAGGCTGCAGCTCACCCTTCCAGTCACTTTTCTTTCCTGTGTTAGCTGTGAGAGCAGGACAGAAATAATAATGCCTCGAATGTAAAATAGGGTTCCGTCTAATATATGCATTTGAGTGTAATGGAAATCTTGCCACCTCTTAACTACCTGGCAAGATTTTGTGCTGTGGCTCATCCATACCACAAAACAAAAGCTGCGTTCTCCCTCTCACAGCTGTTTTGATCCATCTTGCCTAACTCTAGATTGGTGATAAACCCCATCATTTATCTTCCATAGCACCTAACAGTCCAAACAAATACTTCCATCAATGTTTGCTGGTTTATATTTAATACTTCAAAATCACTTTCCCACTGCAATTTCTTTATTAAGCAAAAAGTTGCTACACAGAAGTGACCCAAGATAACTTATATGCTGCTGTGAGGAGTGTAATATATTTTCAGTTTACCCATCTTTAATTAAGCCATTTTTCCACTAAAGTATGGAGGGAATTTGCCCCATGACAGCAGAGGAAAATAACTGTAAGTATACCTCTTCAGTTCTGGGTTGCATCATGACAGTTTGAAAGCAACAGGAGTGCAGCCCTTATAGTCTGAGAGCAGAAAATGTTGGGCTTTAGGCTGCCTTTCAAGAATCGGAATAGCCTTGCTCAGAATTTACTGTGTGAAGTGCTTTGCACATAATGTGCTCTCGAAAGCTGCAAGGTAGTGGTGCAGCATTACCTGGGGTGTTGCTGGGTACATGTGTTGGCTGGAAGAGCAAAGCCATGTCACAGATCTGTCTGCTGTGTGATGCTTTTTGTGCTCCCTCCTTGGGGTTTCAGGGCCCAAGTGTGAGCAAGTGGTTTGGGGAGGGGGAGAGAGGTGGCTCCTTAGCACCTCAGGTATGAGGAAATGTCACCACAGAAATGCCTTGCCTCTCACCTTACTACTGTGAAACCCTCCTGAGCAGTAAGACTTTGAGTCTCCTCACTGCAATTCCTGTTCTTCGGTTTCATCCTGGCTTCCTTTCCGGATTTACTTGAAATGGACCCTGGTGACTTTGGGATTAAAGCGAACTGGCACTAAAAAGCAAACAAAGGATGCCTCCATGTAAAAGATCCCATTGGGAAATGTCTTTCGGGGAGTTCAACTGAATTCCTCTGCCTTCCTTAGGTCAGGGGGTAGAGCTCCGCTGTGGGGCTAAAGTGGCTCTAATGCCTCTCAATTCAACAAAGCCCATCCCAACCTTCCTTTGACAGCTTTGGGGAAGGGGAGGGCTGGTCTGGAGGCTGCAGTGTGGGAGTGCTTATCCTCAAAGGAGGGTGATGGGAACCTTTCTGTGCCAGGACTCTCTGTGGCATCCAGTGATACGGCTGTGGCACAGTGCTCCAGCTCCACACATCTCTGAGCAGGTGAGACACTTCACTCTGAGGGAGTTTAATCTTTTTTTTTTTCCCGTCAGTCACAGACTTCAGTAAAAATGAGCAAAGATCCCTCTTCACACACACCCACATCCTACATTTAAACATCTGGATTTTAAAGGATGCTAGTTTAATTATGTAACTGTGTAGCTGGTGGCTGACCTGCAGGGCTCCTACCAGCATCATAAGCCACATCTATAAAGCATTTTCTCTTTTGTAAGTGACACAATTTGAAGTAGGGGGCTTGAGAGGGCTAAGCTCCGTTGTGTAAAAATTTGGCAGGGACTCTCCAGGGTAAATCCCCAATGCCTGATCCCTCTGTTAAGAAGGCTCTGGCCTTGGTAATTGGCAACCAAACGTAAGGTTATGGCGGGCCTCTCTCTGCAGATGAAGCAAGATGAGGAAGCTGCTGTCTGCTCCAAGCAAGAGGGAACAGGGCTGCAATGCCGGCCATCATATCTTGGCAAGCAGTGAAGTAATCTGCTCTCCTGAGTGAGAGACTTTCTTCACTCAGTGGAAAACTGGCCTTGGCTCAAGCTGAAAGCATCACTCTTGCGCACAAGATCCTGTCTGAACCTTGGTTCAGTATCTGTGATGGTAGGATGCTCTCAGATCCTTCACCTCCCCTTTGCCTCTCCATATCGGGGCTGTTTCCTGGGGCAAAGAAAAGAGATAAAGAACGTTGTATTTGCTCTTGTGACCAAAGCGGTCCTACCAAAGCTCCAGAGTGTTCTGGGGATCTCCTCTTTAATCTACAGGCTCTCAGATTTAAAGTGTCTGAGGAGGGTGAAAAACACCTTGCCGTTTGCACACGTTGTGGCCGTGGAGAGGCTGAGCTGTCCCGCGCTAGTGCTCCTCTTGCCTCTTGTTCTGTGCTTGGCATCTTGCGGTGTTTTGCCTGAGCGCCCGCAACCTACAGGACGAATGATGTTGACGGCTTTGGGGGAAGACGCTGTAACCCCCACGGCTCCCACAGCGCTGCTTTCCCCCCTCACGCCCACCCCCTTCCGCTCACTCCGAGTTTCAAAGAGGAAAATTCCCCCCACCCGCCCCCCCTCCGGCCGGAGCAGGGGGGGCTGCGGCAC
>VXBZ01000394.1:0-77878 GCA_013399135.1 Heliornis fulica | reverse complement strand
CGTCGGGCCGGGGCGGGGGGGGAAGCGAGGCAAGGGAAGCGGCTGCCGCCCGGGAGCCCTCCGCGACACGCCTCGGGCTGGTGAAGGGCTCTCGACTCGCTCTTTCTTGCCCTTCTACCTGGGCAGCGTCGGGGGAGAGCGGCTGATACCGCCTGGGCTGCGGACATTGCGCCTGTCCGTCGGTCGAACCGAAGTCGGGCCTGGGCCGGGGGATACCGGGTCTGCTCGGTGAGGCCGCCGCGCTCCCCAATAAAGCCCTCCTCGGGGCGGGCGCTCCCCACATGCCGTTCAGCCGGTGGGCTGGCCCGGGTACCCGCCCCGCCCCGCCCGGTAGCCTAGAAAAGCGGGTCCGGGTGGTGGGGGCTGCTCAGCGGCAGCGAGGGTCTCCCCCCACCTTACCCTATCCCACCCTTCCCCGCCGACCATGAAGAACCCGGTGCCGCAGGCGGCCTCGCTGCTGCTGGAGAAGCTGCTGCTCCTCGTCCACGTCCGGACCCTGCCCGTGGGCTCGGGCGAGGAACCGGCGACGGCCCCCGGCTACTACGACACCAGCTGCTTCAAGCGGGGCGACCTGCTGGAGGTACCCCGCACCCTCTTCATCCACTTCGGCATCTACCTGGGTGAGAACCGCGTCGCCCACCTGATGCCCGACATCCTGCCCGCCCTCACGGCCGACCGCCGCCACATCCAGCAGGTGGTGACGAACAAGCGGCTCATCCTGGGCGTCATCACCAAAACGGCCAGCATCCGCGTGGACACGGTGGAGGACTTCGCCTACGGCGGAAGCATCCTGGTCAACCACATGGACCGGCTTTTCGAGGACCAGGTGCTGGGCAGCGAGGAGGCGGCCCGCCGGGCGGAGAAGCTGGTGGGCGCCACGGCTTACAGCCTGCTCTGGAACAACTGCGAGCACTTCGTCACCTACTGCCGATACGGAGCCCCGGTCAGTTTCCAGACAGACAAGGTACGTCCCCAGCCATCGGCGCTGGAGGGCCCCGTGGGGAGCCGCTTCGCCGGGACGGCTGCAGCTGCCGGGGAGGCGACAGCCGGCGCCGGTGCTGCCCTTCCCGCTGGCGGCGGCGGCCCCGCCGGGCACCCGGCTCCTTGAAACTAGGTTAGCCGCCGCCCCCGGGAGCTGCCGCCCGGTGCTGCCCGCCGTCCCCGGACGGAGCCGCTCGGAAAGGCGGGTAGCCTGGCCGCTGCTGGCAGCCAGGGGCAAGGAAAGCGACCGTCCGTGTGCTCTTAACACTCTCCGACGTCCCCCGTTCCCGTCGGAGTCGCAGGCAGCGCTGGGGCCAAAGGTGGGGTCGTGGACCGGTGCCGAGCTCGCTGCTCCCCCCGCAGAGCCGGGCCGGCAGCCCCTGGGCCATACGGAGGGAGTGGGCACCTCCAGCTGCCCCGTGGCAGGCTCCCTCTGTAACTTCGAGCTTCTCCTTCTTTGTTTTCAGTTCTGCGAGGCTGTGAAGATGGTTATTCGGGACCAGAGGAGCGTTCTTGCTTCGATGCTCGTGGGATTGGCGTCCATAGTCTGCCTCGGCTTGGCACCCTCCACCACACTCCCTACTATCTTCATTCCCTTCTTCCTGTGGATGGCTGGCTGATTGGCACCCTCCACCATGCTCCCCACCATCTTCGTTCCCTTCTTCTTGTGGATGGATGGCTGACAGCCTGTCGGAGGCTTGCGGCCAGCATCTGTACATAGGACGTACGCTACTGTATTTATGAAGGCACGGATTACTTGCGCTTTCTTAACTTGGTGTGCCATTTCTAAATGTAACTTTGTCTAGAGCACAGCGCACGAGGTATAGCTTACTGTGTAAGCCAAAGTATGGATTTTCTGAAAATCTCGGTTGGTACATTTTAGCACTCCTTTAAACCATGGAAAAGTAGGGGTGTGGTGCAGTTCTGCGCCATGGAAAAGTAGGGGTGTGGTGCAGTTCTGTCCCTTGCCTTTAGCCATAAGTGATTCTGGTAATATCCTTCGTGTCCTCCGGTTTCCTAGCTGCATCCCCATGTGCTGTAACCATTAATTAAAATGTATGATGGAGTTCTACAAAGCAGTTGATACTGAGAACAAGTGCCTCCTTTGATAGATGAGTGTGTATTTGGGAGTTACTGTCTCCATTAGCAAAATGCTCTTTGGTAGAGAAACAAGTAAGCAAGCTGACTCTTTGATAGCCAAGCAGCAAGCCCAGCCCTAGGCTGGATTTGCAACCCTTGTTTCCCTTTTCAGAAATGTTCACAGACCTCTCATTTGCGTTAACACTGGCTACTGTATTGAACAACTCTTTATTTGGGCTAGTGGTAAGGAAAGACAGTGATTCCTCAGCATCTCCTTGCTACTGTTAGTGATTAGTGCAGCTAATATAATTGTCTATAGCGTGGTTTAGGGGGTACAGGAAGAAACTAGTGATGTACAAACGTCAGAAACTTTCAGCATTCCAGGCTACAGGGTGGGGAGGAGGAAAATGGGCACCAATTTAGTTCCTACCTTCCCTCAATGATGGGACCTGTGGGAGTGCCATAAAGTGTCACGGATCATTGGGGTGTTTCCTGTGGTGGCTGTATTGTCATTTTGAATGTTGCCTTTAAACAAGATGCCTCCTGGTGAAAGATGAAGTGTCTTTCTGCAGTCACCTCTTGTGAGTAAGTATTCACCTGCAAGCTAGCTGTTGGTGCTAAAAATGTTTCCTCTTCAATGTTCTTGAGGCCTTTCTGTTTATCAGGATTGTGTAAAGCTGGATTTGAAATCAAGCTTACCTAGCCAATTGTTTGAGTGCTAAAAACATTTGCTAATTTTTTTGTTTCCTTAGCAATGTCTTGATATATGCAGAGAAATTACTGTTCAGCTCCTGGAATGCCTTGTATGCGATACATGCACTTACACGTTCATGTGCTACACCCACCCACCTCTCTAGTCAAAGGTGATGTGATGGTGTCTTCACCGAGGACCAAACCTCAGATTTACTTCTTTCTATGAGTGATGATCAGCACCCTGTCATCAGCTCTGCTACTAAAGTGGTCGCTTCATGGTCTCTACAGAGATTCATTTTAACTCTGCTATAAACCCCCTTCTTCCTCTAGACCTTGCAGCTTCTTGAAGGTTGTCTTCTTGAACTGTGAGTCTACTTGGCTGCTCTCTAATCATCTGTGGCTGCTCCAAAATAACCGACGAAGAATGTAAAGACTGGGGTGAAATTCCAGGCTCATAGAAAACAGTAGCATTGACTGGGAGAGGGGATTTTGGCCCAGCTTTCAGCACACTTTCAGCCTGCAGCCCAGCTCCATGAAGCTGGACATTAATTACTGTTGGATCCTTGTAAACAGCTCTGTTCTGCTTTCAAAGATTGCAGTGCTCAGTGTAACCGTTTGTGGTAAACTTTTAAAATTAAGGTGTTTTTTAATTAACATGAATTGCTTTTTCATAGCATATGCATTAGTAATATTTACATAAGTTCCAGAGTTTGTGGTTTGGGTTTTTTTTTACTTGCTGTGCATAAAGTATGAACTGTAGTCATGACTGCAATTATATAAATAGAATTTATTCATTTAAGAACATCTATCGGCCTCTTGAAATTCAGTATAATTCTATAGTGCTTCTCTAACATATCCCAGTAGGGCACTGAACAGTCCATTAACATGCAGTTACATGGTATCTGATTACAGGTGGGCTTTTCTTTCCCTTTATTGACTTGGGATTTATAAGAATTCCAGTAATTCTTATGATTCGCTTATACAATAAATAATCAGGGTCATGACCAGTAACCAAATCAAGTGGGGCTGTTGGAAGACAGAGAAACATTCCTGCTCTAGCTTCAGTATCAAAAGGCCGATGCTGCTGCTCTGGTGATGCTGTGGAGCAAGAAGTACACAGAGCAGACCGGGGGACTAAGCTGGGATCTTCACTGGCATCTATGAAGGAAATGAAAGCAGTTCCTCGCAGCCTTCCAGCTCTATTAGTAGAGAATTTTCCTTCAACGTGTAACATTTTAAGTTCATGAAATAGTACCAAATGGTCTAGGATGTCTCACTGCGTCCTTTCATCACAGAGAACTTAACCTGTGGGCACAAGAGCAGAAATCTAGCTGCATGTTTAGGAGTTGTTCCTATTAACTATGATTCTAGGAGAGATCTGGAAATTTTGTTCAAGTCAGGTGTGAGACAAATCCGTTGTACTCAGAGGAGAAAACCACAACTAGCCGGCACGAATTCTCAAGTTCAGCTCAGCGGGTGGTGGTTGAGCTCGGAAATATTTTGGTAAATGTCAGCGTCAACTTTTTTTTCTGTAATTACTTGAGTAAAAATAACCACTTGCCCTAGGTGGAGTGTTGCATTTCAGACTTGAGCTCAACTGTGATGCCATTGAAATACAGAAGCTAGTTATAATAAGAAAAACACAGAAAACTGGAGCAGCTCAGCTGTTTGGAATTGTGTGTGCATGTAAGTGAAACTGCTTATCGGTAACTGTAAGTGACGGTGATGGGGAGTGTAAATCCAGAGCTGCACCTCACTTCACTGGTGGGGCTGTTTTGAAAAGCTGTGTGGTTAAACCAGACTATGTAATGGAGGAATAAAACCATCACCCCTGGGCCACTGGGAAAGGCAAGTAGTGAAGACATTGAGTTAAAAGGATAGATGTTTCATCTCAGGCTTTCCAAAGAAAACAAAAATAAAATGAGCATTCAGAAGGCTCAGAATGTTTTTACAAAACCTGTGTTTAAAAGAAGAAGAAAAAAAGAGTAAGTTGCTAAATGAAGACATTAGAACAGCGAGCTTTCTGTTTATTTATTTTAGCCTGGAACATAAATGATGACTCACTCATTTTGTGGTGAACAGTCATCTGCTGCTTGATTTCACCTTTGGGTCCTCCTCCACTGAAGGAGAGTGCTACATATTAATACCACCGAGGGCTTTAATGAAAACAAAATCATAGCAATACTTGTTAAAAGTCTGAGGGGCGGGGAAGAGGGGATTAAACTTGTGTGTGACTTGACATCGTCCAGACAGGTTTTGGAAAGAAAGCTGCAGCAACAAGAACCATTAGAATTGTGATCTCTAGAAATGATATGGTGTTGTAGTATTTATTGCATGTTCTCACATTAAATAGTGTTGTATGCCGCTGATGCAGATCTGTAACACAGCCTGTCATTAGTTAGCATATCCACTGAAGTAATAATAATAATAGCAATAATAAGTGCTTAGGTGATTCTAGGAGCCATTTGCTCCTTATGCTTTGTGACAGCTTAGGACCTTGTTCTACTGTCACGGATGGGCTTACTGGTGGGGAATGACAATACAGAAGCTTAGTGGCTTTGAGGGTCTTTGCTGTAGTGCATTGCACACTCCTGCAGCCTCACAGGCATCCGCTAGAACACTGTGCTGGTAAAATAAACGATCTCCTCTGCTGTAGGAATAGATCACTAGAAGTATTTGAAGGCTATTTTAATTTCTCAAAAGTCTATTCTGTGCTGTGTTTTGTGGCTTAGCTTTGTTTCTGAAGTCAAGGGAGACCAAGGATGTGGTCCTGAGTGCTTGGAGGCTGTGGGAGATGGGGAGGGGGGAAGTGAGGTGGTCTTGAGGAGACTTAAATCAGACTGACATTGATTACAGCTCTGTCTGAGACAGAACTTGTGATGTATGTTTCACTTCTGTGTCTTACAGGACATAAATCTTTCTGTAACATGTTTTGTAGCTTTTTCATATTTTCCCTGTTTATCAGGGTTTACATCCTGTGACCTCGTTTTAGTGGCTGCCTCTTCCCTACAGCATATCTGCAAACTGGAAAACAGTGGCTGCTCTGTGATGGCATGATTTGGAGCAAGTCAGCTGCATGGTCCCTACAGCTACATTGTGATGCTTACAACTAGGTGCTTGGTCTGAGGGAGGCAACGAAAGCCCATGAGGCAGATAACAGTGGAGTATTTTACTTGCAAGGGCAGTGTACTGAAGGACTCGTCAGTGACTGCAGAGGTGCGTGCCTGTGAAGACTCAGATGCTGCTTAGTTGGGCACAGGGATGTGTCAGGCACAGGGATGTGTCTGTTCTCCTGTCCCCAGAGTTTAGGGAGCTTGTGATAGGGTTGCATTTTAGGGCTGAGATTAAATGGATTGGTTTGCCTTCCCTTAAATTTAGAGATATGTCATTAATACCATGGGCTGTAATTTAACCTAGTAAATAAAATGGACTGGGTCTGATGGTTACAACATTACTGTGGATTTGGGAGACTCCTTAGTAGGACCTTCCCAGTCCATCCTGTGGGAGACTCACCAGGCTTTGGATAGGGCTATGAGGTGGCTACCCTTCACGTTTTCTAATTTCATCTCACAAATTGTGAGATCTCACAGTGATTGTTGATTTTTAATTTTTTAATCAAGTCGGGCAACACCAATGGCTTTGAGTTAGAAGGAGAAAACAGCTCTCTGGCCATTCTGTGTTGGAACAGGCTCAGTTTGGGCTCTGCACATTTGCCTCCTCCAAGGGGGAAGTCACTTCTCATGGTCTGTGGTTCCCGGTGACATTCTGAGTGGAAACAGGCAGGAACTAGAACCACTAGGATGGGGATGTTTCTGACTTGGACACAACACAGACTGCAGCCACTCAAAAAACTTTCCGCTAAAAATAAGGGAGAGGCCACCAGATGAGATGAAAGGTTTGCTGCTTTGCTCAGTGTAGCTCTAGTTAAAGCACATTCAGCTAAAGCAGAAACCCGCTGTACCAAACTATTGCCTACAGTTCCTCTTTTTAAATTCTTTCCCATTTCGATAACTGGGAAAATAAGAACCTCTCTGTTTTCTGGCCAGCTGTAAGTCTTGGTTGATATTTGCATAAGGCTGTGAGTTCCCTGCATTGGACATAAGAGATACATACAGTGCATGGTTCCTCACCAGAAGGCAACTTCCCTGCCGGTGTAACTGGAGTTTTCTGTGAGGCTGAGGAGGTGTATGCTATTTTGTGTAATTAAAAATACAGGCAAATGAAGAATTATGCTCTGCTAAACTTGCCCAGCCACCTTATCTTCTGCATCATCTTAGACCCGACTCAGATTTGCACCTGGGTTCCATGCGGTTTTGCAGCAGGTACCTGCACATTTCCAGTTAGATCCACACAGAAACAGAGAGGGGTGGGTCTGCTACTACTACATGGTAGGCAAAAGGTTACCAATGAATTCTTATCAAAAGTGAAGAAATGTGGGTGTGAAGATAATGAGAGGTCTCCTGCACACCTGATGGAAATATTAGAGTTAGATACTAAAGGGAGCAACTTCTGCTACTTCTGTTTGCAGACAAGATTGTATGAAGCTCTGAGTGAATGCTCAGGAGGAGGAAAGAGGCACCTGGATTCAACCTCATCCATGTACAGTCTGTCTACATGACACAGTAGTGTGCTGTGCATGTAGCTTGGAGCAGAAGATGGCTTGAAGGTTGCCTCCAGAACTGGCAACAGCATAGCTGTCAAAGACGTAGAACTGCTTTTAGAATTAGAGGAGGGAAGGTGGCAGCTTGGTTCAGTGTCACCCTATCACAGCTCTGTCGCTGCTGGAGCCTGAACAGATGATGATCAGCACCTCATGATCCTGCCATGTTCTGCAGTCACACTAAGTCCCCCAAAGCAAAAACTTTGAATCACACAGGTATCACAGATTCAAACAGAATCGTAGGGGTTGGAAGGGGCCTCCAAAGATCATGGAGTGCAACCCCCTGCCCAAGCATGTTCCCTAGAGCAGGTCACACAGGTTGGCATCCAAACAGGTCTTGAATATCTCCAGAGAAGGAGACTCCATAATCCCCCTGGGCAGCCTGTTCTGGTGCTTTGTCACCCTCACCGTGAAGTTCTTTCTCACTTCTGTGTGGAATCTCCTGTAATTCAACTTGTGACTATTGCCCCTTGTCCTGTCCCCACAGACCACTGAAAAGAGGTTGGCCATTTCCAGACTCTCTCTAAATTCCATCCCAAATCTCGTTTTATTCACAGATTACTCACATGGGTTCCAGCTCTGCTGGTTCCTGACAAGTTTTTCCCTAATTAACTAACTCTTCCCAAGCTTTGGAAGAGGAGCCTGAAGGCCTTGCTCAGGACTGAGTGTGTAAGGCTGCAACACCTAAAGTTAAGATGTAGCCTGTGATATCCACTGTTGTGCTGCCATGCTGCCATGCTGCCTCACCCTTTCATCAGGAAAGATGCTCAGGACATGCAAAAAACTCAGCTCTTCTCTAAATCCACATTTGTAATAAACTAGGACATAGCCTTTATGAGCAGAGGCAAAAGTTACATCTCTCCACCCAACACAACAGCCATTTAGCACTGACAATCACATGGCAAACACAGCTTTTTATTTTCTTTCAGTTATTGCTCCAAATTTCTGACAGCAAGTGGTTTTGGTTACACTGTACATAAGAGAAAAGTACTCCCTTGCACAAGTACCTCTTTCCGCATGACATTGACAAGGTGTAGACTGGGCTTTTCATAACCTCTCCTGGAGAAAGCAGTAATTCTGTTTGGCCAATAAACTGAAATTCCTGTGAGGAACTGTGTTCTTCTATTTCTTATGTCTTTGAGCAACTCCAGTAACTCTAATGCTGTTAAAGAACTGAGTATTGTATGGGCAGTAGAGCTGATACATAGTCATGAGATGTGATTCAAAATTATAACAAGGTTTTTATGACTTGCAAAGAGGTTTGGTTTTTTTCACAAGCAGGCTGAAAATATCCACCCAACCCAGTTACAGGAGATAATTTCCTTCAGTAACTTTCTAGTTTGCATTTTTCAGTTTGGGGAATGTTTGTGTTAAAAGTTCTCTTACAGATAGTAAGCAATGCTGCAGCTGAATTTATGCTTGCAGCAAGAGCCCGTTCTTGTGGGAAAGATGCTGGATTTGTGGCATAAATTGTGAGCTCACTGTATAACTGAGCAGGAATGGAATGTGGGATATGAACAAGACATCTGTTTATATAAAACCTGTTTGATCCTAATTAAAATAGTAAGAGAAGTTACTAAAAAAAAACCCAAACCACTTTGCTAGCACTGCATATTTAAAATTACCCCATTAGGACAGGTTCTCTGTAATCCACCAGATCTATCATGGAGTACGGAATACTCCAGGTTTACATAAGTCTCACTGGGTTATGTTTCTTTCAGATAAAATCAATGGCAGCTTTGTCACTGTCTTCATAGGCAGCAAGATGGTGTATTCCCACCCATTTCCTGATCTCCCCAAACTCCTGTACCCATGCCAGGTTAATAACAACATTTGGAAATGAACCCCCAATGGCTATGAATTTTATGCTGAGTTATGATTTGAAGAATCTTGCAGGTCATAAACTGTGCAGCTCCTTTTCTTTTTCCTTGGGTATTTTTTAAGAAATCTAAAAAATTAAAAAATAAGTTGCTTTTGGGCTACCTCAAGTGTTTCTGCCTAGATCTTTGCTAGTCTAGGCAATACACGCTTCAGATGGCTTCTGAGATCTTCTGTGAGCACAACTACTCCCATGGCTCTTTAGGGTAGCTGGACTCTCAGTCCAGAGCTCCAACAAGACAATCAGGCACTATTAATACCTTACCCACCTCTGAGATCCTTGAGCTTATTGATGAGAGCCAAATTTTTCAGCATCACAGGAACACAAGAATGAACTTGGCAACAGCCAAAGGCCAGTTTAGCCCTGTACCATTCTTCACCAATGAGCAACAGTGATTAGGACAGGGTGTGGGGACAGAATCTTGTTATATCCTAAAAAAATAATTTTGTAAGCAATAATTCATGAGCTTCTAGCTTTAAAGCCTGCACTCATTTCATCACGTTTAATACTCCTCTCCTATGTGAGGAACTTGTCTTGCTCCTTTTCAGCTTATCTGTCTGGTCTCTGAAAGGTTCTATGGCAAGATTAATTATGACATACGAAAAACCAGTTTATTTTAAATTGGCTGTCTGCTGATTACATTAGCTGTCCCTTCCCTCTTTGTACTACAGGGAACAATGAATAAAAATTTTGTGTCCATGTTTTCCACTTGCAGTGTTTCAACTCTCAGGTGTACTTGGTGTGGGAGTCAGGTTTTTACAGGTTCCACAAATTTGTGTGAAATTCTACTGAAAGCGGCTCATTTTGCACCGTCCTTGTGCCACGGCTGCCCTCAGATTTATTGCACATTACACCTCTTAGTCTAACAATATCATCCCAGACTTTCTTTAGACATGGCTACAACCAGCCATGTCATTTTGTGACTTTGCCTGGCTTTTTATATATTTTAACAAGGCTTTTTAAAATTTTTTTTAATCATTAACTTCCTTGTTATTAAGGTGATCCTCTGAATCTTTTGTTGCCTGGACACTTGGGGCTTTCTACATAACTATCTTGTGCAGAGTGCTCGTAGTCCTTGTTTGGATCTGAGATCTGCCTGTCGGACGGTGTAACTTCTACTAAGCCGTTGCCTCTGCTTTGCTCCAGCTGAGTGCTCCTGGGTTGAAGGAGCAGCAAGGCAGGCAGCATTTCCCCAGTGTCCAGTGTGGATGTGAGCGTTGAAAAATCCCAAATCGATCACCAACTCAACATGGTGCAGATGGTTCTGTAGCATCTCCTAGATGCTGGGCAAGGCAGGTGTAGAGATCCTTAAAAAAAAATATTTGGGGTGTAGGAACCTTCTTTTAAGGTAACATACTCCCACCTAGTGGCTATCCCACATTCAGGAAAACGCTGTCTCCAGAACACAGGGAAGTTAACTGAGAAACTTGCCCTGAAAAATAGGGTAAGTCAGATATTTACCAAGTTGATGTACCTGCTGGTTTTGTTGGCTTCGTTTTTTTGGTTTCGCTGTCATAACATCCAAACAGAGATCAGGAAGGAACAGTGATCCTCTGAACCTTTTGTCGCCTGGGCGCTTGGGGCTTTCTACATAACTAGCTTGTGCAGAGTGCTCGTGGTCCAAACGTGGATAAGGAAGGAACAGTTGAACTGCATGATGATGATGATTTTCTTTGTAGTGGCTCACAATGGTTCTGGGTTTAGTTTTTCACTGTAATTTTGGTTGTGACCCTAGACTTTGTAGTAAGGACAACAGCTAGACAGAGAAAAGTATTTAAAAATCATTCTGCTGGCTGTACTTAATGAATACTTCATAGAGCCGCTGACAAGTCATGTGACAAGTCAAGTTCTGTGTGTGTTTAATATACAAATGTGTACCTACAAATGAAAGAAATGCACAAAATCACAGGTTACATTGTTTCAGAGCTTCTTAGTTGTGTCTCCAGGCATAGCACTGTATCCTTAAAGGCTCTGGAAAAATATAAAGCAAATGACACAGAAGCATCATAAGTTCTTTAATTATAATTGGCATTGGCAGTCCAGAGTATCCTGACTTAAAAAGCTAGTTAACAGCTCACAGCAGCTGCATTATAAATTAAATGGATGGGAGCTTGATAAATTGATGCCTTTTAGGTTTCTCAGAATAAACTGGAATTCAAAGCCAAGTATAAACAGCCTAAAGAAAGAGTGAACTCTTTTCAATTTTCAAGCTATAATTAAGGTATTTAAAATGTTTCAAGTTAGGGAAAGTAAAAATTAAATTTTGTTCTCCACTGCTGCACACAATGTAATTTATTTTATGCAGTTATTAAATATTCAAAAGGTAATGGCAGTATAAAAATCTTCAGCCTCCCTGGTAAACTTGTAGTTACTGTCTAGGTGAGATGAGGTGTGACCAAAGACTTTGCAGGTTGATGCCTGATGCCTGTTTGGTTCCAATGCTGAAACATGTTCTAAGACCTGCACAGAAACTAGATAAATTCGTCTTTTCTGACAATATTTGCAGAGAAATAAAAAACTGAGCAGTGACAGAGAAGAGGCAGCTCCCCATCTTTCCAAGCCCTCCAGTGAGGGCTGAGACATCAGCCATATGACAAAGGGAAATCCGTTCCGTAGACCTTTGAGCTTCTCATCATTGTGGAAAGTAAACTTTGTTTTCAAGGTTGTTGGGGCAGTAGCCACTTTCAGAAGCACTAAAGCCACCAAACCTTTTTAATTTCTGCTGTATAGATGTGCAGAAGATACACTGCCATTTCAGCATTCATTTACAATGTTTACCTAACAAGCAGACAAGAAAATGGTAGAATGTCGTAAGACTGCAGTCCTGCAGGACAGGATTCTCCATCTCCCTCGGCCCTTCCCTCCTTCCCATGCTTTTTCCCCTTCTATTCCCTGACATTCACCTTGTCTTCCACCAAACCTTTGTTGTATTACTTTTTTCATCAATTCCCACCTGCTCCATCCCTCTGGAGATCAGTTGTATTGCCAGAAAACAGCCATTTTCCTCAGTGATGAAAGGGACAGCTTTGTTCCACAGTGTCCAAGTTTTTAAAGTGAGACACAGAAGGAGTTGGACTCAATGATCCTTATGGATTCCTTCCAACTCAGGATGTTCTAGGATTCTACAATTCTAAGGAGCACAGAACAAAAGTTCCAGAGGTAACAAAGGGAAAACAAGCAGAGGGATTGAATACACTTTTTAATACACATTTTACATCACTCCACACTCAGCAATATTGGCTAAAAGTTGATTTAATTCAGTGTACGCCAGTGGAATTTCTGATATTCATACTAATATGAGTGAAGACAGAGCATGCTTCAGGATTTGTTTTTTCATATGCATTGCATATCTGCATGTTAAAACCATGTGGCATGTGTGTGTCAATGCGGTTTACAAAAATAAATAAATAAAGCAAATCTGTATGATGTTTTCTGTACAATTAATATTTGGTTCCGCAAAATGCCTATCCATCAGTATCTGATTTTGTAATTTTTGAATTAAAGGAGATTCCACCACTTTTAAGGAAGAAAGCTGAACTAGAGCAAACATCACCTTTCAAGGAAAGACAACCCTTCAGGGACTTGGCTGCCTCGTTAGGAGGATCCCACTAAACATCTACTTGATAAACTGAAACCCAAAATAAAATGGACTGGTTGATGGAAATGACTTTCTAGACAGCCTACTATAATTAGATTTATAATCACATTATGTCTAGATTTTCTACAGAGACCTTTGTCTAAACTTCAAAGGAAGTCTGCTTCCTTTTAGTGTTTCCACTACCTACATATCAAACCTGTCAGAGTAGAAATACTACATACTCTCTTTTCCTGCTCTGGGCCATAGTAAAATTTACACTGACAAAAAAAAAAAAAAAGCTTATGTTTCTATTACAGCGCATATAGCTGCAGTAATAGCCAACTCCAGGAATATATATGCTGGGGCTTGCCAGCATTCCAATGAAACAAGTTAAAATATGTCAAGGGCTTCTGTGTCACAGCCACCTAAAATAACTTACAGGGAAAAAAAAAGCAACAGCCTGTTTTAGTGTTACAAAATAAAGCACGTTAGAAGACCTCTTTCATGTTTTCAAAATCAGTCAAAGGAATAAATGCCATAATCTTAGTGGGACTCTGCCCTCATTATTCATCCATCATATTTGTGATCGTTTCAGGAAGGCATTTGTGAGGAAACTAACAGTATTAACAGGAGCTGTATAGAGCTTTAGGGCAAATAGCACATTATTTGCAATTCAAAGTAATTTTCAAACCAGAATTCATGCCAAACTCTTTTTTGTGAATAATATCGTAACTCTTATGAAATAATCCTAAAATAAGTTTCTATTCAATAGGCTTAAAAGTCAAATAGTTATGCACTAAGGTATAGATTCAACAAAAGCAGTGAAAAACTAAACACTCTCATAAATAACAACTACTGTTCTGGGCCTGCTCTTCTTTCCCATCCTTTAGTGAATCCTCATTAAAAATATATGAATTAAAATACTGCATAATTTTGCACTAATCGTATTTATATATGTGTGGAGAGAGAAAGAAATTAAACTGTGAGAAACTGTCCCTTTGCTGGGAACACTTGTTGCTCCTAGAAATGGGAATTAAAATGTTAATTGCCCTTCTCTTTCTACCACACTCATCCAAAAAGGCTACTGGTAAATGAGGGAGATACCTCTTCTGAAAGCAGAATACAATGAAGTACAACTGAGAGAATGGGGAAGAAATTAAACCAAGGTGGAATTCACTGAGGACAGCCCCTACTTGGAGGAGGAGGGAGGCAGAGTATTGCCTACAACTGTTCCAATTTGATAGAATTACACATTGTTAAAGTTTAGAAGCAACTAAAGCTGACTTTCTAAAATGGGGGATTGACCAAAGGTTTGTTCAGTGAGGATTCCTTTTGCTGTAATGCAAGAAAAGCTGAGTTTCAGAGAGTGCTGACCTCAACAATTTTGATTTAGCCATGGAAAGCATTTGACTGTGTAAGTTCTATTTTGAAGACGTAAAGTTATCAGATAGACTGATTGATTTTTCTACTGCATTCCCTGTAAATCTTGTCTTATAACTTTCAGCTCAGACTACATCATGAGTCACAGCAAAACCCAAGTAAAATACAGCTCAGGAAGAGTTGTTCTTAGTAAAACTTAATTATACCAAACAATTAGACTCTCAGAGAGAAATAAAAAAAAAAAAAAAGCAGCTAGCACCTGTGGGCAAAGGGCACTGAGAACTCAGATACCCAATTAGCATGTGGGGAACGAAGGAGTAAGAGGATCATTAATTTCTTTTAGAGAGGCATGGGTCAGCTAGAAAACCAAAGGAGTTCTTAGTTCCTATGTCTGCCTTTCATGTTTAGGAAGGGATAATAATGTAGACATTGAGTAGGTTTTGGTTGATTTTCTCTTTTATTCATGTCGTAAAGTGAAAAAGCTGATGGCAAATTTGTATGCTTTCCTTGTGACCTTCTGCTGTTAAGTGCTGGAATCGGTTAACATTTCCAGCTCAGCTCCCCTCTCCCCAGAGCAGTAACCAGTTACTTGTAAGAGGTAACTCAGCTGGTAAGATGTCATTTATATGAAATACAAACAAAATGCTGGAGAGTTGTGGTTTTGGTTTGTTGGGTTTTTGATTGGTTCTGTTTTGGGTTTTTTCCCACTTCAAAGGGGCTGTCCACATTCTTTCAGTACATCCCAGCAGCAACAGAAACCGAGACACATGGAGTTTTCTTCCAGGGAGTGTGCAGTCTCTAAGGTAACAAAGACATGGAGCTGTGGTCAAAACACCCCAAACTTAATTTAATGTAATATATCACAAATGCACCCCTAGATGTGGTCAAAAACCAAGCAGGCACCTGAAATGAGGTGGTGGAATTTAATCTCTGCCTTTTGGAACTTCTAAATGGAGATGTATCATTTCAGAAATAAGTGATTAGTGTATCACACCACTATGGATGTAAGGACAGTAATCTTTCTTTTTGAGCACGAAAACCTGAACAAGTAAATGTCTCATGTGAAGTGGCGACAACTTTATGGCAGTACTTCATTAAAACCGGATTGCTAAAAGCTCTGCAGTAGATCTGTAATAAAGATGAACTTGCACAGCCTTTGGCAAAGTGTCTGTGATTATCTGCCATGATTAATTAGTACAGGTAAGGATTTAAACCTTAGGAACTAAGGGGGGTGGGGGAGGTGGGGTGGTGGAAAGAAGCCTTTGGTGAAAAGTGCTTTGACTAGTACATTTGCTAGGTGGGGTGAAGAGCCCACATTTTTGTAACAACAAACCGAGGAACTCGCAAACGAATTCCACTCTTTACTGGCTCACACCGCAGCTGCGTGGCTGCCACCTCCCGATGTGTTTTGATGGCAATTCACCAACAGCACTAGAACTACTGAGGGCTCCAGCTCCACTGGCTGGAGAAGTGCCCGTAGGTGCAGCGGTTCTTTTCCTAGAGGCTGAAGCACTCCCTCCAAGCCTAGGTACGGCAAGCGGGCCCGTTTCACTTCGGTGCCATTGGCCAACAGGGGCCTGCATAAGCACGGGGGCTCCTTGAACATACTCTCGTGGCCCCGACGCGTTTAGCGAAGGCCGCGGCAGTACGCCAGCCGGGTAACAGAAGGCCCGCCCTTCGGCACGAGGCAGGCCGCCTGGTCCCCTCCCTCCCGACGGGCGCTGAGGCGGCGGAGCTGCTCCCGCCCTGAGCGCGGCCACACGACCCGCCCTGAGGTCGCGCGACCACACGACACCGTACTGTGGCAGCTGTCGGACGGTGAACGGTCACCTCTTTTAAGAGTTGGCGTGCCGGGCACCGCCCGTTGCCTTGCTCTGACACGCTGGTGCGGCCTGTCAATTGGCTAGGCGGAGGTAGAGTGAGGGAAAGCAGTGGCGGCGGGCTCAGGCGAGCGATGTGGTTGGAGGTAGAGGTCGGCGCGGCTGTTTCTTCCTGGCCGGTCTCGGCTGTGCCGTGCCGCAGGGTTCTCACGGGACAGAGCGGGGTAGCGCAGCGGCCTCGCTCCTCTGCGGGAGGAGCTGTGTTGGGAGAGGCAGAGGCGACGTGAGGGACGAGGGTGTGAGAAGAGAGGACCGCGGCGGCTGCCCTCAACGTGCGAGTCAGCGCGCGTAGCGCAGGGGCCGTTGTCATTCTCTGTCCGCGGGTAGTGCGCCTGTCTTGCGGCCTCAGGTGGTGGTCTGGCCACGGGACCTGTCCCTCCCTGCTCCGTTGGCTTTTGCCACCGCTGTCCTGCCCTAGCTTCTGAGTGACTCTTAAGCCGCTTTGAGCAGCAAATCCCCTTGCTGCTCCTGCAGTCTCATTCTCGTGAAGTCGTGCGTTGTTTGGGGATTGGCTTTTTTTATGACCAGCAATCGGTTTCATGTAAAGTTCTCCAGAGTTTGATTGTTTTGATTCCTGCCTCAAAATGAATACCAGCTTGATCGAAAGACCAAATATATCTCCTCTAAATGTAGTCTTTCTGGGATGGAAAAAAATGAGCAGTTGTGTTTATTCTATCACTATCATTCTAATTAAGGGGTGTGTAGAATCTGTCATAACGTTGTATGAAGGCTTTTGTGAAGAGAATGCACTGAAAAATAGTTCATTACTTTAATATACATTTGAAATGTCGAAGTTTATGAGGTAGGAAGTCTTAACTCTGGACAGCAATACTGCATAATATGCACAGATGTGGCAGTGGAAGGGCTTAATTGCTCCATATGTGTAGTATCTTCAATTTGTGCAAGATAATTTTGAGATACTGCGTTAGTTTCTGTAGAATGTGTAAGTGAAGAAGTTGCTGGAAAGATTAGCAAGCATGGGGGTGGTTACGCTTTGCATATGCAGACAAAAGCTCTCTGTGTGAACAGTCATCATCAGGAAACCTCTATATATACAGATGGGTAGGATAACATTTGCTGCTATGTATGGCTTTATTTTTACTGATTCTCGTTTGTACAGGTAAAATGAAATAATCTGTTAGGCAGTGGTGCTCATTTGGATAGTCAAGCTAACACTACTTAATATTTGGAAGCAAATACATAGGTGATAGTAGTTGGATGTGGGATTGAAGCCTTATGCTAAACTAAGTCCTAGTAAACAGGGAAGCGTAGCATAAGTTGTCTTTCTGTGCTTTGTTAGCCTCTGTGCACGTGTAACAACTTAGAATTATCTGAATTGAAATGTTTGAAATGTTATGTTGAAGCCACTGCAGATAATGTGTGAGAAAAGTAAAGCTGCAGCAAATGGATATGGCAAGAGTCGAAGTGACACTCAAAATGAGACTGCATTACTGGCCCTGATGGAGAAGACTGGATACTACATCACTCAGGAAAATGGGCAAAGAAAATTTGGTGGCCCTCCACCAGGTAAGTATTTCTTTTGAGATGATGAAGTTACAGTTTACTTTCTGTAAAGGGAGCTGTACAGAATCAGACTGAAAAATTGTCGTAGCCTAATGTTCCGTGTCTTGACAGCAACCAGTAGAACATGTTCAGGGAAAGAGTGTAAGAAACACAACAAACGCAGGATCCAAATTTGCCTTATAGTTCCCAGAAGTTTTAAGATTTCTTGTGATAGGCTGTGTTGAACATCTGCTCTTGATGGATTGAAGAAGCTGCAGCTTTGCAGCCTGAACGTGTCCAATATGATGGAGAACATGACTGAAAAATGTTTAGTGTAACAGAGGGGACAAACAAATTGATGATAACAGGCATAACCTATTTTATTTCTTTCCTTACTACTCTCATTGGCCAGAACGTTGGTGGGTTTTTTGTTTTTGTTTTTGTTTAGTTTTTTTTGTTTGTTTTGTTTTTGTTTGTTTTGTTTTGGGTTTTTTTATCATTCCATCACAAACCTCTATTCCCTGAGATAGTGAACTCTGGAAACGAGTCTCATTATCTTCACTGATGGTAAGCTGTAACATCCTGCCCCAGCCCTCCTCATGCTTTTTTCTTGCTGCAAAGGCTGAAAGTTTGTTAAATAGATGGATGAAACCATATTTGCTATGGTTTTGAGTGAAGACACTTGAACAGAGGAGGAGGAATAATTCAGTAGGTATATTTTCCTAGTTACCTTCTTTTCATCATTCAAGAGTTAAAACTTTTAAGAAAGTAAGTGGCATTAGTTTGAACTTTTGTTGAGCCTGATGTTTGAGATGTTTTGAAAGGACTTAAAATTGCTGTTCGTAAATGGAGAGTCTCATTGTGAATTTTGCCTTTTTATGCTGTGGTTTCTATAAGCTTGTGTTGCTGCCAAATGAGATAGTTTCACTTTTGTTTTCCTGCTACTGTCTTGCTTATCTGACTGGTAGATACCAAAGCAAGAAGCTGGATACAGCTCAAAATTACCCTGAATTTTTTTTTCCAATTCAGTTTGTGGAAGCACAGTTCTTTAGCTTATGCCCCTGATGAGAAATGTGTCTGTAGAGTGCCAAATTTAAAAAAAAAAAAAAAAGTTGGGATAGTGAATTTGCATTGCTTTGTTTGGGTCTTCTGGTTAGATTGCTGTAGACATAATTATGTCATTAGATATGTAAGTCACTAGAATTGCACAGAAGAAAATGTGAGAGGTCATGGATCTCACGGTGAGAGGATTATAACAGTAATGTTGATTTTAGTTTTATGACTAACCTACAATCAAACATAGCCACGTCCATTTTCTCCTGTTTAAGGTGTGCAGTTGCTTTTGTCATTGGAGCTCCTAAATGGTGTACTGTTGGTGTATGGTTTGGTTTGGTTTTTTTTAAGTGGGCAGCTGACCTGCAGACTGGGAGTGATGGCAGTCCTAGCTTGCAAACTGTTGACTTGTCCTGTCAGACCACAGTTGAAGTGGTCGTAAGAAAATCAGGAAGACATTGAATATTGTGTGGAACAGAACCATACTTTTTCCTAGTTAAGCCATGGCGGTGCTCTGAGTGCATGTGAGTTCGGATGCCTTGGTAGCTTCTCTGTGTTCTACACGGTTTTAGTGTATAGCTTATACATGAGAACTTATTCTGTGAGGTGGCCAGAATTTCCTAATTCTTTCAAAATTATTTTTTGAGTAAATTACATGCTCTTTGGTATTGCTTACATAAGGAACAAGCTTTAAGCTTATTACAAAATTACCTGAGTGTAATTTATTCTGAATGTCAAGCCAAAGTAGGATATTTCATTATCTTCTTTTTTAACTTATCAAGGGAATTTTTTTTTCACTTTGCTTCTCAATGCTTTGCCTCTTCATGTTAGGACTTAGGAAATTTGGATTTCTTTTTTTTTTTCTTTTTGGTCAGCTTTGTACTCCTTGCCTTCTCTCCTGTGGAGAACCCTTATTGTCAAAGCTTTAGGAAAATCTGTTAGTGATGATGTAATTTTTTGTCTGGTTTTGAAACTTCTCCCTGATTTGTCTTTATTTTTTTTAAAAAACAAACCCAAGTTTTTTTTTTAACATATTTTAGGAAAATGGATTGCCATATTTGCAGACCATAACTCTGTATTTTTAAATGTAAATAAGCATTTTTAAATGCAAATAAGCATTTTTACATTATTTGTCAAGCACATCTTTCATTGAATGTGGAAGAGATGTACAAGAGTGTACGAATGGCTTAAGTACAGAAGCATGGATTGTGTAACTTTCAGATGGGAAATAAGGACTCCTATGGATTATTTTTAAAATTTTTTTCTTTTTTAAATTCTATCCTCTGGCTCCTGCCTGGGAAAACTGATCTCTTTTTAGAGGAAAAGTGTTCATTCTTTTTGGCTGTTGGAAAAGGATGGCTGCGTATCTTACATTCCTTCAGGAGTCCTATTTTAATGGCTGAATGGAGGAGGTGGGAGCAAAATGTTCAGGCCTTTGGAGTTACATCAGTGAGGAGAAAGATAAAGTACTATGGACCCTGAACGAACTTTCTAAACGTTGGTGAGAAATGCAGAGAAATGTGTACAGTGTTCAAATATTAGAATAGAAAAACATAACTAGAAAATCCTATAGAATTCTTTATATATATTCTTTTCTATAGAATAGAATAACAAAACAAGGAGGCAAAAGATTAATGAAACATAGACTCTTACAGCAAGCCTATTGGTGTTTGAAATAACACTACATTCAGTGGATTGTCATACAGAATCCAGTGAAAGAAACAGTGTAATTAAAAGACACAAAATGTGGGCTTATGGCATTTTTTTTTTTAAGGATAAGAAAAAAAAATTAAACACTAGATGAGAATATACCAGTTTAAAATTGAGACTATAAAAAGTAACTCCCACTTCCAAATTATAAGAGTGTGTGTGTGTCTATCGGGTATTTGTATTAAGATTGCTGTTGGACAATTTATTTTAAGGTTGGAAAGGTCCACCACCACCTCGTGGATGTGAAGTTTTTGTGGGTAAGATTCCTCGTGATATATATGAAGATGAATTAGTGCCTGTTTTTGAGAGAGCTGGGAAGATCTACGAGTTCAGACTGATGATGGAATTCAGTGGTGAGAATCGAGGCTATGCTTTTGTGATGTATACTACTAAAGAGGAAGCCCAGCTAGCCATCAAGATGCTTAATAATTACGAAATACGTCCAGGGAAATTTATTGGTGTCTGCCTAAGCTCGAACAACTGCAGACTATTTATTGGAGCAATTCCAAAAGAAAAGAAGAAAGAAGAAATACTGAATGAAATGAAAAAAGTTACAGAAGGAGTGGTGGATGTCACTGTTTATCCAAGTGCCACTGACAAAACTAAAAACCGTGGCTTTGCTTTTGTAGAATATGAATCTCACAGAGCAGCTGCGATGGCTAGGAGAAGGCTAATCCCAGGTAAACCTCTCGGTAATTACATGGAGATTATGGAGGAGTCTATGTCTCCAGTTTTCACGCTGCGAGGTGGTAGACAAACCACCGTGGCTTATTACTTTTTCTTTAAGGGAGGAGGGGTTTTTCTTTTTCGCTTCTTGAATTAGTGTTGAATTTGGAGGTTTCTTTTGATTTTGGTTTTATTGTTTGTTTTTAGAGGTTAAAATTGAAGCAGTTTCTAGAAGGAAAGTGCAGACATCTGTTAAACACAAGTTACTGTAGCCTGCAGCAGAATATGTATTTACTTGGGCATACATCCAGTTTATGTTTCTATGTGCAGGTCCCTGCACATGAATTCTCCTAAAGCTAGACTTAAAATACAGTGCTTGGAACATGTCACTTATTTTCTTTGAGTGTCATGAGTGGTTTTATTGACCTTTCATACATTAAAAGATGTTGAAATTAGGTATTCAGTCTTTTACTAAGAAATAATGCTAAGAATTTAACAAGTAGACCAAGATATTAAATGTACTGAAGGAGGAGGGAATAAGTAATGGTAAAGGTACAGTTAAAAAGGGAAACTCTGGCAGTGAAAGGAAAATAAAATGGGGAGGAAAGTAAACAATATAGTTGGAGAAGAAAAGTAATTCAGACAGATAATACAGCATTGTCCTTGCTGAAATGAATGGCAAAAATCCCTGTGATTATTGAACCTAAGGTTTAGGCAAGTCTTGTGTTAATTGCTGATGGAGAATTAAGAAGGGGTGTTACCTAAGACTTGAATAGGCCTTGCAGAGTAATGGGAAAAGTATGGCTTAGATCAGTGAATGTAAAACAAACAGACTCATTTTGGGTACTCAAAATGTTGACTGCAGTAGAGAAACAAGGTGGGGGCTTTTTGAGTTAGTTGGATTTGGGGTGGTATTTAGGTAGGTTTTGGTTTTGGTTGGTCAGGGATTTTTGGTCAGGGTTTATGGTTTTTGGGTTTTTTTGTTTTTGTTTTTTTTTTTTTTGGTAGATCGTGGTTTTGGTGTGTACATGAAGTAAGGCTTATGCTACTGAATATACATTTAGATTACTTTTGCTAAGTGTTGACCTTCCCTTTAAGTTAGTAATATCACTGCAGATGGTGTGTTTACTAACTGGTAAAAAATACATTGCTTTATATATACATGTATACACATGTCTGTGTTCTGACAGCTTACAGGGCATAATGAATCCAAAGAGTACAGATAGAATCTTTTGATATTTTGCAGTCTTATTTTCTTTAATGATTTCTAGTAGTAATATTAAACATACTTTGTTTAAGTAGATGTGGGCAGCAAAACTATTGTTTTATGTGGCAGGTATCATATTTACTTTCTCCAGAGATAGTTGATAAGAATTACTTTGTTTTTCTTTGGGTATTTTTTATATTGATGTAATGTTTCTTTTCTGTAGGAACATTCCAGCTCTGGGGTCATGTTATTCAAGTAGACTGGGCAGACCCAGAGAGAGAAGTTGATGAAAAAATAATGCAGAGAGTTAAAGTTTTACATGTAAGGAATTTAATGATGTCTACTACAGAGGACAGAATTAAAGCTGAATTCAACAAGTTCAAGCCAGGAGTAGTTGAACGTGTGAAGAAGCTGAGAGACTATGCTTTTGTTCATTTTTTCCACCGAGAAGATGCAGTTGCTGCTATGTGTGTGATGAATGGGAGGTGCATCGATGGAGCTAATATTGAGGTATCGCTGGCAAAACCAGTTAACAAGGAAAGTAATTGGAAGCAAAATTTTAATGGTCACTTACGTCCTGGTTCTGAAAATCTCTTGGGGTTTCCTAACAGAGAAGATTTTAAACAAAAATCATTAGGGAAACCAGCAGGTTTTCCAGTTCTTCTTAGTGGTCAGTACAGTCCAGGCCCTCCTGAACTTGAAAGATGTGTGTACTCATTTTTCACAGGATTAAAGCTTACTCCAATTAGTATGTATTCTTTAAAAGCCGATCACTTCAGTTCTGCAGCAATGTATCTGGATTATTTTTGCAATAAAAATAACTGGGCACCACCAGAATACTACTTGTATTCAACCACAACTCAGGATGGGAAAATACTCTTGGTGTACAAGGTGATTATTCCTAGTATTTCAGATGGTTCCCAAGGTTATTTCATGCCAGAGAAGCTCTGTACAACAGTAGAAGGTGCAAAGGAATTGGCAGCAGAGTTCACACTTCTACATCTAGGTAAGCAAAACCACTTTGAATTCTTACGAGCAGAAGGTAGAAAAGTTATGGTAGAATTGTTCCTTGTGTCTATATTTCGGCCTATGTGTGTATCTTTTATATAAAGCTAAGGCAGAATATGCAGAATACAGATTATTCAGAAAATAGTACAGAAGAATTCTTTGTTACAGCAGAGTCCGGACCATCAGGTAAGAGCACAGAAGACACACTGTGACATCATCTGTTTAGTGCAGTGCTAGTGTAATTTTTGCTTACATCTATCTACTGTAATGATTTGTAAGGAAGAGTTAGATGATGTGTGAAGTGACTTAGTTGTAAGGCCTGTGATGCTTATGGTGCTGCAAATGTATTTGAAAGACTGTGTTGTTTGGTTACCAGTAGAGAAAAAGGAACTGGTAGATCGATATTGAGATGAATAAATAGCTTTGGGAAGCATTTGTGATTCCTCTTTATAAATATTCTTAAGGCTGTAGCAGAGTATCATTATGTGTCTATACATGCATTATCTTTGGGTTAAGAGTGCTGTGGCTTAGGGGGGTTTTGGTTTTCTCTTAACCAGAAAATGGAGAAAATAGAGATATAGCATTCTTAATTGCTTTCTAACCCTAGCATCTTCATTGAGCTTCCATTTCTTATAATAGGAGTACAACTACTAGGAAAGTTCAGTTTTTATGTTATAAAAAGCTCTTGTAAAATCTGTTCTTTTCATAACTAGGACAACAGATCACTGCAGTTTGGACAGTGTTATAAAGTGAAATACTTAAATATTTTGCTGCTTCTGGCTTAGAATATTGCTTTTCCTTGGTTTTGTTTTTGCATGCCCAGAAGGTCTTAGAGGAAGAATCTCTGAACAGCAAAGACTTAGACAGTTGAGACAGCACTTTTAACAGTGATATGTTTGATTTGCGTTAGTAGGTCCTTTCTTGAAGGTGATACTTTTCAGATGGTTAGTGTTCAGAATTACTTATTTTTAATAATAAAACATCTAAGTATCTTTGCTTGATTTTTGTACACGCTGTGAAGGACATTTTACTGGTTCAGAGTTTGGTTTTGTTTTGTTTTTTTTTTTTTTTCCTAGCTTTGAAAATTAGGGCCATATCTTTATAACCTGCACAGTTCTCAACACAAACGATAAAAGGGCTACTTACTTGAAATAAGGATGTTCAGCTTTTCTTCTTTAAAGAAAATGAGTACCTGCCCGTTTTGTGAGCTTACAGATAGTATTATCTAAAGACAGAATTTTCTCTCCACTACTTCTTCAGAAAAGCATCAGCAGAACCATTAAAAATTGAACTAAGAATGATTATTTTCAGCTTTGGTTGAAACCCGAAAGCAACAAGTTTTTTTTAAAAAAAGAACATAATGTGTTGAGATTTTTATAGCTACAAGTGGTATAGGGGAAAATTTCTAAGACAAGTTTAAATTAACAGTATTTTATAGATTTTTAGGACTTTGGTGTGCTGTAGGATCACAGTTAATGTGAATTCTTACCTAGCAGAATTGCCAAATCCCAAGTTTGTTTTTTAAAAGCTGTCCACATAACAGCCTAGTGCTGGCAATGATGTCTTTGAACTATAAAATGTTTTTATTTTGGTGGCATCTGTGCATTCTTGTATCTGAGAATTTGGCCCAACACAGGGGATGCTGAGTCCTATTTCAAAGCAAGCATGTGTGGCTGACTTACCAACATGAAAAAGGTGTATCTTTTTGATGTTGGTATCATTGTGATACTGAAGTGAAGCCCTGAGGAGTCAGGAAATAGAATTTCTTTTCCATATCTATTCGACAGAAGTTTTTGTTCCAAGGGAAAATGTACACTATGTTGAAAGAAACATCTGAAGGTAAAGAAGTGTTGCTAGATGTGACAGAGGATCCCTTCTCTCTGAAGAGCCTGTTGTATGGCTTGGCATGTTATAACGTGTATATCTATCTGTCTGTATCTATCACCATATGTATATATGGTGAGGTGTGTATTGTGGGTGGGTTTTGTTTTTGTTTTGGTGTTTTTTGATAATTATCAGTGATTTTGAGAAAAATCTCCACATGTTTCTTCTTGGAAGCAACCCCTTATAATCATGGGTGTACAGAAAAGTCACAAGGAATAATTCCTTCTGTGGTAAGTAACTTCTCTTCCAGGAACTTAAATTTTTTGCCCACTTAAGTTTTAAAGGTAAGTGCAGAGTTTTTTTCTTTTTAAAGCATATAAGCAGACTGAGGTAAGTGAGGAAGGAATGCTCGGTAGAATTTTCAAATTGGACTGTTATGATTAATGATCTTCAAACACTCCGGCTTCTTATTTTTGCATACTGTGTGTCTTGAACAGGCAGCCGTACAACAGCTAAGCACTTGGTGTCACCTGAACATTCTGGAAATAATGACTGGAAAAAATAGAGAAAGCTGTTTTCACTGACAGGTGAACAAGCTATGTTTTAACGTTACTAGATAAATCATGAACAGATCATGGAACTAAAAAATTTGGGCTTGTTTAACTATATGGAAATTTCAATTCTGAATGGCCACCTGTGAGAAGGAGAGCAGAGTTCCAGGTGGTGGACACGTGGGAGGGGTAAAATAGGAAAACACCTGAATGCCCCATAGAATAAATGAATACCTTTTCCGTTAAATTGAGTCTTACATCAACACAGATAAGTCTGTGTCTTTAGAAGTTACACGGCACCTTAATGTTGTTTACAGAATATATCTTGGCTGCTCAATGTGGTATCTATTTAGAAAAACAGGTAAGACTTCCTGCTTTTGTCTGTCCTGAAGGCTGACTAGATAGGAGGCTGCTCCAATTTGGAGACTGTACAGTTTTTCTGATTAACCCAGACTCTTTGTTCCACTCTGGTCCAGAAGCAGTGCTAATGCAGAATCAGTCCCAAAATAGGAGGTTTTACTTACGTTCAGGTCCTGTGCAGCAGTAACCTAGATTTCTAGCTTAGGGAATCAAGCTGGTTCACCCAGATGATTTCCAAGTAGAGGCAGAAAAGAGCTTGAAGTTGCATACATGTGCTCTGAATTGTAAGAGAATTTCCAACTTCCTTTCATTAGTAAGAGTAAGCATCTAAAGAAGAGCATTTCTTCTGAGAATGATTTTGTGGGGCGGGAAGGGGGCTGTGTCAGTAAATCTGTAGTAAATTTGTGTAGGAGAAGTTGAAGAAAAAGTGTCAGTCCAGTGAAATTCCCACCATGACTAGAAAAGGGGAAACATAACCCCCATATTGAAAAAGGAGGACTTGAGGAACTACAGGCTGGTCTCATCTCTGAGCCTGCAAGATCATAGAGCAGATTCTCCTGGAATCTGTGCTCAGGCATGTGGAAAACAAAGTGGTGATTGTTGACAGCCAACCTGTCTTCCTAAGGGCAAATCGTGCCTGACAGTTTTGGTGACCTTCTATGATGAGTCTGTCTGGCTGGTTATCATCTTTTTTGGTGACATGGGCAGTGAGTGCACCCTCAGCAAGTTTTCCAACACCACCAAGCTCTGTGTGGTGAACTTGACATACTCGAGGGAAGGGATGTCATCCAGAGTGACTGTGACAAGCTTTAGAGGTTGGGGCCATGTGAACCACATGAAGTTCAGCAAGGCCAAGTGCAAGGTCCTGCACATGGGTCAGTGCAATCCCAAGCACAACTACAGGCTGAGCAGAGAATGGATTTAAAACAGCCCCAAAGAAAAGGATTTGTGGGTTTTGGTGGCTAAGATGCCCAACATGACCCAGCAGTGTGCAGTTGCAGCCCAGAAAGCCAACTGTATGCTGCACTGCATCAAAAGCAGTGTGACCAGAAGGTCAAGGAAGGTGATTCTGCCCCTCTGCTCCACCCTTGTGAGACTCCATCAGGAGTACTGCATCCAGCTCTGGGACCCCCAGTACAAGAAGGACACCGACCCGTTGGAGCGAGCCCAGGGGAGGACCAAAGATGATTACAGTGTTGGAGCATATCTCCTGTGAAGACAGGCTGAGAGAGTTGGGCTCTTTCAACCCGGAGAGGAGAAGGCTCCAGGGAGATCTTTTTTACAGCCTTCTAAGTACCTGAAGAGGGCCTGTAATAAAGCTGGAGGGGGACTGTTTTACAAGGTCATGGAGTGATAGGTGCAGGAGTAATGGCCTTAAACTGAAATATTTAGGTTGGATACTAGGCAGAAATTGTATTGACAACGAAAGCAGCTTTTGTGTTCGCTGGAGGTGAAACCTAAGGGTCATTATGGTAAAGCATGGTTAACTATATATATGTTTTGAGAAACTACTTGTATTGAATACCAAAGGATATTTTTATTTGTTGGGGCTTTTTTTTAAAGTATGATGTTCTTGGGATAAAAACCCCAATCAGATTAATAAGTTCTCATTTTTACTTTTTTTGTTGTTATTTTGTTTTGTTACTGTGTCCATCCTGATATCTTGAACCATTGACTAAATTTCTTAACCATTTGAATTGGTGTTAGGGGTGAAGAAGGAAGGAAGGGGAGAATGTGGCATTGGCATAAGACGATGAATGCTTTCTTTGCACTGTTATCTTAATTTCCTTAAAGTTAAGTCCCCTTGGAAGAGGTACTGCAGTATGCTTGCTGAAATAAAGTCTCTTTCTTCCCCTATGCCCTTTTTCTGCAGCCAACTGGACACCCTATTTGGCCTGAATTGCTCTGAAGGAGAAGAGTACAGAATTTGTTGCTTTGGATCTTGCCACAAAATGAACACCACACTAATATCTAATTACCAGAAATTCACCCTACGTGATTATTAATGAGTAACTCTTCAAAGCACATGTGTGCATTAAATACTTCACTCTAAAGATTAGTGAAATTGAATGTTAAATTATTTTGGTTAGCTTGATGAAATTTCTTTTGAAGCAGTTGTTTAAAAGTGTTTTTTTTTTTTTAACCTGTAATACTTTATAAAATAGTAGCTTTCTGTTAGTATTGAAATTGTTTGCTGTGTTTCCTTTCCTTGTGTTTCAAGTTCCATGCAGAAGTTTTACAGGTTCAGTTGTAAGTGATAATAAATCTTAAGCCAACATTAAGGAAACAAACAAGCAGTACAACACAGCCCTGGCAATACTGCCTTGTCATACATAAAGATGTATCATATGAAATTTTAATACCACTCTCATTTGATGCAAAACTTCAGAGAAAGAACATGTCCAATAACATCCATGGTTCTGTTACAGCATTTCATCAGTGGAGGAGTGGTGTTTTGAAGGGCTTTATGCCAACATACCATCAGGCTGCAGAAGATATGTTGCAGATGTCATAACGTTGAGGCTCAAAACTATAGATAATTTTTGAGACAAAAATTTGAAAAAAAACCCAAATCAAAACTGTATTTTTATGTGCAGCTCACTGAGGTCAGCACCTCTCTGCTGGGACACGTGTATGCTCCTGTATTCACAGGGGAATACTCTTATGTAGGCTGTCCCTTACAAGTAGCATTTCTTGCATGTAGTAGTCATGTTGAACAGCAGCTTGTTCACTTTTTAATCAGGCCACGTTCTTCTTAAGAGGTTGTTTAGCGTTAAACTGCAAATAGTTTTAAAATAGTTTAATTTGGTATGTGTGATTGGTGTGAGACATCTTTATTATGGCTGTTTACCATTTCTCATTAAGTGCTTTATTGAATGGCCAAATGAGTGCTTTATTTCCCCCCTGTTTAAAAATCTGAAACTAATGCAGCATATCATCCATTTTGAATGTGTTATAAAGTTGCAGTTTGTGGTCAAGGAATGGGCCAAGTGGCCTATGTTAAGAGTCTTAAGGTTCTGACTTATGCAGGTATTGGTTGTAAGCTGTTTTGTCTAAAATGATTGTCAAAAAGGAGTATTACATAGACAGAAGAAAATGCAATGAAAAGATTTAAAGTTGAGTAATTCTTTGTAGAGGCAGTCAACTGTTGTGTTCCATTATGTATTTTAGTTAAGCATGTTTCACCAATGTAGTAAACTGTCTTTTCCAGTGTTCACGTAGGTGCAGTTACAGCAGTTTAATTTTATTTGCATTTGATATTATCTACATAGTAGTTTTTAAGTGTTGCAATTTTTAATGTTGAAATTGTGTGACTTCTGTAATTAACTTCACATTTGTATTAAATTTATGCTGTTCATATGGTTGGTGTAAGAAGTAGTTATTTTACAAACGGTGCCTTCATAAACATACTTTGCAGAATCCTCTAGTAGCAAGCTTTAGCCACAATATCCAGTGCAGCAGCTTTGCTGAATAAGAGGAAGGTTAATTAAGAGGTTTACTGAAACATTAGAAAAAGAACAGCAGTTTTTATAAAGCAAGCTTCCTTAGTAGTTACAGTCATGTTTGAAGGTTGTTAAGCTGTTAGCAGTTCTTAAGAAACTTGGCTGGAAAGAAGAGGACATCACTTCATGATTAAACTAAGAGGTGTCTGGATTAAGACTTACTCTTTTTTTTTTTTTACTGCAAGCTTTTTATATAGGTGCCTTTGTAATGACACCTTGAAAATGTGTTAGACTTCTTGCATATGCAAGAAAGATTTCCTAAAGCAATGATCTTTAATACCTCTGTTGGGAATCTGGGTCATCCAAGCCTGGGTAGAATTGGTGGCTACTTAAGGGAGGGGCTGCACAGAGATTACATGGCACTAGAATGAACAGCTGTGGGAGAGGTTACTTACCATTGAACAAAAGGAGGTGCTGGCTTCCTTTTGTGGCTTTGTAGAAAGCCACAGGATTGTATTTTCCAAGTGTGTAACATCCTCCTGGTTCAGAATTTTGATCGTGCTCCCATCTTTGAACCAATCTTGTGCAAAAAGTTCTGCTACACAGTTTTGGGTTTTTTTTTTTTAATATTGCTGCTTTGTGGTTGGTGACCTATCGTAATGCCAATGCTATGAAGCAAGCATGTTGTGGGCAGCAGCCTCTTGCCTCCCCACCCCTCTTTTCTGACAGGAGAAAAAAACAGTAGATGGAGTAGGGGTGTTGCCTCACAAAAGCCAGTGCTGAAGCCACCAGGATAGCACCAGCTACCATTAGCATTAACTGATAAGAATTATGTCAGCGTGCCTCAATAACAGCTTATTTTTTGTTTAAATAGTCTTCCATCCAACCGTCGTTGAATTGGCTTTACTGCAGCAGGGCTTAGTTTTTGTATGGCTGTCCCTTTGCTTGAAAAGAAGCTTTTCTGTCTCCAAAAATGTAAACAGGTATAGCATAACAATGCAGCCAACCAGGTGGAAGTTTTAGGACTCTAGAATGTAAATTCCTGGTCCTAGGAATTGAAATAAAATCTTACATACTACTTGAACGTGGGTGAAATTCCAGGAAGTAAAAGGACACTTGGGTATCTTCAAAAAGAAGCCTGCTAACCCAAGATTGTTTCAGTCTTACATTCTGAGAATGTTTTTTAAAAGCTCTTTAACTGAGCTATCAGATAAAGTTTTAAACGTGAAAGAGGTGAAAATTGGGGGTAATACCCAGCAAGTGCAGCACTGGCTTGTAGATGAAACAGTAGCTCTCATACTCTGCATTTTAAATCTTGTGGTGCTTCAGACAGAAGGCGTAATACTGCTGCTTTGAAAGACAAAGCCTCGGGGTACAGGAGAATATTTGGCACAACCAGAAATTGAAATTGGATAGAGCAGGATCCAGAAGCATCTGCAAAAGCAGACTGTAGCTCAGGGACACTGGGTTGTTTGTTACAAGTCAAGTTCCTTCAGAAAGGCATGGCACAACTTGACTGACACAATGACCCTCTTTCCTGGCAATCCAAGGAGGGGAGTATCTGTAAGCCACAGTGTTAGAACACTGCGTGGATTGTGGCAGAGTATTTATTTGCTGTCAAAATCCACCAAAGAATAATAAGTCAGTGGACATACCTTGAAGGAAAACTTAACCTAAACCATGACCATACCGCTGGGGCAGCCTGCCAAGAAGCAAGTACCCATTGCAGTAAATTTAACCATAGAGTTGTAGCTTTAGGCTACAAACACATTTTCTATGCTGCCACAGGCTGTGGCTGCTATTGACTTAGAGTCTCCTGCAGAGGGAAGTATTCACTAGAGTATGACAAAACTGGAAAATGTCTCTATATAAGCAAAACGAAGGTTTAGAAAGCCAAGAACGGTAATTCACTGGGTCACATAGGTTTTAAGAAGTCAAAGCATTTCAAGTGATTAGGTAGTTCTCTGAGCTAAAGAAACTTGCAACGTCCATGGGAAATACAAAGGTGGCATGTTACCCCTTTATAATATAGGAGCCTACGTCTGGGCTGTAACACTAATGTTACTCAAAGACAAAAAAAACCAAACACACAATTGTTGAAAGCATGACCCTGGAGGTTCCTGTTATTCCCTGAATGTGCCCTTTCAGTTCTGTACTGCTTTCTGCCCCTTGGTTTTGAGGAGAGTACACAACTCCTGGATCCTGGGTTGTCCTGAGGTGGGCAGGCATTCCTGAAGCAGCATCTGGGACCTTCCCTACCTGTGCCCAGTGCCTCGGCTGGTCTTTGTGGCAACAGGGCCCTTTGGTCCCAAATCCTGATGTCTCCCTTCTTTTTGCTCTACCGTTTCAGCTGGGAGCGGAAGAACATTTCTCAGTATCTTTTTTCAGGAAGAACTTTGCAACACACTCCCGGAGAAGACAGTAGTCGATTGCCTTAAGAACGATGAGGGAAGAGACCTTTGAAAATCCCTTCTTCCTTATTAAACCAGAAAAACAGACAAACAATCACTTGTATTGATGTAGGTGCATACTTGGTTGGAAGAGCTGTTCATGTTTCTCAGAAACTGAAGTAGCAAAGGAAGGCTTGGGTGCACTCAGAAAAAAACCCAAAACCTCAAGATGGTGACAGGATGACACAGTTTTTGAGGATCACACAACAAGGTTTAAGTGCCCAATTTCAGATTTCTTGTGCTTTAGACAGTAAATGCTAAACCCCAGATTCATCATAGAATCCAAGGAGATGTTTGGTTGTTAATATTTGTACACAGATAACACAGGCCTGTTGGAAGATGAATGACAATTCACTATCTAAAGCAGCATTCATTAGACAGAGCTACCTGGTCTTTAACACTGAGCCAAGTATTTTGATAAAACTTTCACTACCTGTTTTCCTTAAAGAAACCATACAGTTTCAAGCTACACCAAGACTTAACCCATTCATCCTAGCTGTGGATTTAGACTATGAAGGTGGTAGAATAAGATCAGAGGAAGCAGTCATGTCACCCATTTTGTCCAGCAGTCCAAACATTATGGAATTGTATTACATGCCCCTGGAATAAGCCAAATAACAGCTGAGGAAAGTACATCTTCCAGAAAGGCAACAGAGTCCACAAGGTGCCAACTCAGGCAACAGAAATTTGAGTAGGGCTTCCCAACTTTGAACATTGCACAAAGGCTTGACTCCTCTTGCTTTGAGCTCAGGAGATTTTTCAGAGCTACTTACCAGCTCCACATACTGCTAACTTGCTCCCCAACAACTGATGTCAGCTGGATTTTCCTCCTCTTTTTCAATCCAATGTGAAGTTTGTCTGATATTTCAGTAACAACTGAATACATGTGTGAAGGACACTAGTGGAGGACTTCAATGAGCTGTGAAGCTTTAAACAAAATTCACTCCTACTCTTGGCAGTCCAGCAATTTAGAAAGAAAACAACAACCTCAAAACAATTAGTGTTGCACAGGAGAAACTTGAAGAGGAGCAAAGTAGGGATAAAAATCTAAGTACCAGTAGACATTTTTAATTGCATTACATGGATAACTCTTTCGTAACTTTTAAAAAACTTACTGGATTATTAGGATTTATAATGCTAGGAGAAGCATTTGTTTGATTATAAATGATATATCTTCCCTCCAAAATCTTAGAATAGGTAAGACTCAGATGTATTACAACTCTTGAAAGCGAGCTATGATCAACTTTTCTATATGATATATTTACTTTCTTCAGCCTAATTTGCAAGACTTGGGATACAGCAGGCTGTATCACAAACCATATTGCCTTTTGCATCAGCTTTCTTTAGGTTCTCCTCACTTCATTGCTAATTTATCATTTTGTAGATCTTGCTTGACATTTCTTCCCCTACCTCCCAAATATTTTTCTGTCACAGAACGGTTTGGGTTGGAAGGGACCTAGTCCAACCCCGCTGCAATGAACAGGGACATCTTCACCCAGATCAGGTTGTTTAGAGCCCCGTCCAACCAGGCCATGGTCATCAATAATTATTCCACAGTAGTCTGAAATCTACTACTATATTTAAGTCAAAACTGATGCTTTTTCCTTGTCTGCTCAACACTGATTTTTCTTTATAAAGAAATCCAAAATCCAGCACACCCTTCAAGCATATCTGTTTTGTTTCTTTTGCTTAAAACAGTGCTGACTGCTCTCAGTTACACTGTTTGGTATCACAGTATCCTCCTTTTGTTATTTCCAGACTATTTCCAAATAGACTATGCCCATCTTTAAGGGTGTATTAGAAATAAGGTACCAGAATATCACTTTGCGTATGGATTCAGCATCACTGGTGTGCAGGCTCCTGCCAGTTCAGATGTGTCTGTCACTGGTCAGGTTTTCTCATGTCCTTAACAGGGCCTGCAACAGAGTGATGTTGGAAGCCTACATTATAGGCTATATATAGACTTCAGCTATGTATCAAATATAATATCTGTTCTTTTCATGCTGATTAATCTTTTACAGTTGTTATTTTGCAAATGGAGAGTTTGATGCATCTACCACAGCTTTAATTCTCTGGCAAGAAGATAACCTGCTCAGTGAAAAAATGGTCCCACATAATCACCACCTATATTTTATGTTAACGTACCATAAACAGGTGCTAGTATGGTGTCTTTATAGAATTATTTCAAATGTGCAACACTATTCACTAAGCACCTGGAGAACTTTCAGTGTTCATTATCTGGCCAGTGCTGAGAGATACTAGGAATGGAGGATGTGTAAAACAAACTCAGGCCATGGCAACCAAAATCTCTACTGAAAATAAACTAAGGGATTGCAGGAGAATGTTAGAAGCCAAGTACAGAGGAAGTAAATAAAAGTTCATAGGTAAGTTGGTCTTCAGGTGGAAGAGAGTAAAGCTCCCCAGAGCAAAGCACCACTTTCTGAAAGAGGATTGTGAGCTAGGGATACAGACAAATGCAGACTTTACTGCTCACGCTCCCAGGATGCATTCCCTAACCCAGGATACACCCAGATTTCCAAAACACATCAGCTGCCCTTGCAGCACATTAGGAATCCCTTCTCCAGAGAACTATTTTCACCAAGGACTATCCATCCTAACAGAATTTCTAATGGCAATAAATGTCTAATTGCTGGTTTTGTCATAAACTTTGTTCTGGTACCATCAATGTCTAAGTGACATTCGATTAAAGTTTTTCGTAAGTAGACACAGGGTTTCAACAGTAGGGCAAAAGTCTTTCTTGTTTGGGGGAGAGAGAGCTTAAGGGTGATTTCCCTTCCATCCCTGCAGATTTCAATTCCATCCTGCTGTTTGACCTGCCCAAAGCTGTCCCTGCCACTCTCTTCCTGGGCCCAGGCCAGAGCAGCAGTGCTGTCTCCCTCCAAACAACTTCATGCACATTCCTGCACAGTGGCCAATTAGTCAGAGTTGGATTTTTATTTTTAGTATGTAAATTAACAAGTCTATACATGTATTTGTTTGCCACTGTTTTCATTCATGTATACCTTCCAATCTTTCTGGACCTATCTGATGCTTCCCTATGCCCAGAAACATGAGGTTAGGTTACCAGGGCCTGGTTAGACACAGTCCCTGATGCATCCAGTTCAAAGAGGGGGCGAGAGAGGTTTCAACCATCTGGCTGCAGGAAAGGCAGGTTGCTGAGGAGCTGGAATAATCCCAGAGCACCTGCTGAAGGAGATAACAGAGGGCCTACAAAGCCTGTACTAGCCTCAAGGTAGATCAGCCTCTGTAATTGTTCTGCTAAGTTAGGAGTGGAGAACCAGAAGGGCTGTAAACAAGTCAGTTAAAGCAAACAACAACCCAAAGCAGGAAGAAATATTTGGTGCCTCTATTTACCAACACACATGTCTTAAATACTGACCTATACCAGAAAATAAATACATTTTATGAGTTACAAAGTGTCCTCAACTGTGAAAGATTCCAGTGACTGATGAGAAATATGCATGGTTCCAGGACAGAAAGTAACATAATTTTTGGGCTTGAACATATGAGAACTATCACCTCTGGGGAAAAATAATCCAAAATAAAGACATTCACATGGATCTCAGAGGAAAGCATCAAACGAACTTGGGTTCTGGAGGGACAAATGTTTGAGGAAAGATTATGAAGCTAAATAGGAGTATTTGGCTAAGCACCAATTTAATAAGGGACCAAGAGATAAATCTACAATTATTTAATGTGAACTTCATTGCTGAAGCACACTTTTTAGAGAACTGAGAAGTTTGCTTTCCTTTAGTACACATCAGCATTTTGGAGAGCAACGTGAACTCACTGATTTCTTAAACAACCCATTGAAACATTAAAGCCAGTTCTTAATCAAATCCTATCTGAGTTAGATCTTGAAATCTTGAGCAATGAAACTACAATACAGGGGAGAAAAAAGGGAGATTTGTTTGTGATTTCTTTGGTAGATTCTTCCAGAAAGTTCTACTCCTGTGGGTTGTTTTTTTTCTTTATTTTTCTTCTCTTTGGCAGTAAACATTTCACACCACCACTAGACTTGCTCTGGAAAGGCATGTTATACCTTGGCTGAGAGGAATATGAGTGCAAACCTGACAAGAGAAAAACTGCTTTTCATCCACCACTGCCTTCAAAACACTGCAATCTTTAACTGAATTTCTGATAGAACTGCACTATCCCTATCAGACCAAATCCTAGTGGAAATGAGGAGGATAAAGTCAGTAGCTCAAGTTAGGCTTTGAAGGCAGCTTAGCTCAGTGATAACTCTAATGGCAGCAGTTACATGAAAAATGAAACATGGCACCATGAGGAATCCTTGTACGTGCAAAGTACCAGTCTGATGTGTAGGCAGTGTATAACAGGCAATGTATAACAGCCATTATTAATATCAGCCTATAATGACAACTAACATTAATTCAAATTAGTGAAATAACAAGGACTCTGATTGTTAAATTAACTTACAGCTTTATGAAATTGAAGACAGTCTAATTTTTTTAATGCTGGTTACTTTTATCTCCAACTTTGCAATACCTGATAATAAGTAAAAAATTTAAAGGCTTTTCTAGAAACAGATTCACATGTGAATAAGATCTCTTATTCAATATTCCCCCCACCCCCGCCCCCCATCCCAAGCACTTCGTCATGCTATCGTAATCAAAGGCACTCTTTTCAGAACCATTTTCATTGAACAAAGCCTCTGTACTGCAACTCATTCATCAGCTTTTACAAGTGAATGTGTATATTTCAGAAGGACGACAAGATCAGTCTCAAGCCTGCCTTGGCTTTGTTCAGCTGTGATGGACCAGAGCCTGCATTAAGTCTAACACCTCCCTAAACAGAAAATCAGCATCAAACATTTAAAATACTGATACTAATCAAATAAGTTGGATTTGAAAGGTGTGCATACCTAATAAACCTCAGAGATAGGCTTATAATTTCATATCCTGAAGTACCCAGGCAGGCTAGGGACAAGGCAGTTGGGAAAGGAGCAAGGTTTGGCTTAAAAAACTTTTCCTTGCTGCTGCCATTGAAGACAAGTTTATTGGATAAAGTGCATGTCAGTTCCAGCGATATCCTAACTTAGATCAGTGAAACCCAGACACAGAGAAGCGTGCTGCCCTCCAGAGCAGGGGCTGCCACCGTCACCAGGTGTCCTGGGAAGCCAAGGGCAGCTCTGTCAGAGTGTCTGCATGAGTGAGGATCCCCAGGGGCAGCAAAGAACTGGAAATATGCAAAATCCAGCCATACAATAAGTCTCAGCACTCTCAAAAGGTAGGGATTTGGCTAACCTCCAGTTTTAAAAAGAAATTATGGCTGCCTTTGAAGGCACTAACGTGGCCAGATCCTATCAGTTCTCCCTGCTTTGAGTAACTGTGGCTTCTCTCCTTCTCTCCAGCAGGAAAAACTTGCCTATTTTTTTTTTTTTTCCTTTCTCCCTTTTTTGTTACACTGCTGTTATTTTGAACTGAGGTTACAATGTACAGGCACAGAAAAGGAGTTTTTAAAAGATGAATTAAAAAAACCTCATCATTCTAACCCTTTGGCTAGGAGATTAATCTGACAGAGGGGGGAAAAAGACATTTTAATTATCTGACATAATTGGCCCAGACAGAGGAACCATAATTCCACAGTAGCCAGAGATGTGAAAAACAAGGCATGTGAGAGTGCTATGGGCCACCCTGGGGCTCTGAGCCAGCTCAGGGCTCATGCCAGGCAGGGAGAAGAAAGCATCTCTGAAGGCACCTCCCCTACACCTTTCTCTTGCCCCTCAGATTTCAGCATGAATACTTACACAAGCCCAGAAGTTTCGGCCAATAGGTTTTAGCATGGGTACTGCAAATCAGCCTTTTGATGTGAGTCATCTTGGCAGCTCCTAGCTCTGTGCTCTTAATAAGTTTTCTCCCCTCCTACACATTTAGTCTGCCATAAGTGGATTACTGGAGACCTGTACGAGTGGTGGTACCCCAAGGTGTAAAGCCTATCCTACTTTTTTTTCTTCCCCCACTTTTCAGCCCACCCTTCTTGGGTTTGAAGTACCTCCAGCTGCGGAAGAGGACAGCTGAAGGGTGGAGGAGTTTACTCATGAGATGCAAGGAGCAAAGAAAGGGGAGTAGTATTTCATTTTGCGGCAAGGTCCATCCAATAGTATTTCTCTACCCCACAGATCCTTACCGATTTATTAAGGAAACTGGAAAAGGTCCTCCCAAGCTGATGGCTGCCTGCCAGCAGTGGCAACCACAGTAGACTGTAAAGATGCTCAAACCAGCAAAGTAATATTGCCACTTGGGTGGCATTCTTCCGGGTGCCTCTGAAATAGGCTAAAAATAGGGTTCAAAACAGGAGGCAAGACAGACGGAGACTTGCTCAGGGAAGAGTTACACTGAATTATAACAAACTGAAATCCCCATGGGCAACACCCATTTCTGACTAATTCAGCTGCCTTCTTTCAGCAGAAAAAGGGGGTAAAGGAAGCTCAGCAACAAATTGCTGGCAAAAACCCCACTGACTTCAGTGAGCTGATAGTTCAATGTTGACATGTTATTATGCCTCTTTATTAAGAGGCATTGGATGAGAAAGGGCTGGGCAGAAGACAGATCCTTCTCAGAAGAACATGATGAGAGTATAAGAAGCAATGTTCATTGATAAATTCTAATTAGCAAGGGAAATACCAGGCTACTTTTTTTTTTTTTTCTCTACCCCTAAGGTGATAAAGCACTGAAAAATCAAGTCTCTCTGATCTTGCAGAGAGTCTCAAAAAACTCCCCATGACAAGATCCCTAGTGCCTGCTCTGATGTAGATGTTGGTCTTGCTGAAGCAAGGGTTGGACTAGAGACCTCCAGAGGTCCCATTCAACTTAAACCAAGAAAGCACACAGGGTAACACCAAACCAAATCTGTTAGTTGCTGAATGTGAGATGGCAATGGCTGACCATGCCCACTGTCGCCAGCATTCCCAGAGGGTAGCTAAGTCAGCCTGAGATTGAAGAACACCTGTGCAACTCTCTCTTCCATCAAGTCACAAAACAAAGGCATGGGAAACTGTCAGGCCTCCCCCTGCCCCCCATCCTCCTGAGGGTGCTGCCCAAGGACAGAGGGTGTTTGACACAGCAGGGATTGATGACAGGTATGTCCGCTTTCACTGGGATATGGGAAGAGAAGCCTTTCAAGGTCTCATCATGTAACATCTTGACTGCATGCATTCTCCTTTCTATCCTGTGTCTTCACAAATGCCTGTTAAGCTCCTTCTGTTTCAGTTCCATTAAACAAGCAAACACATTTTTGTCTGCTTTTAAACTAAACCTGGTTTGAATTAAAGCAAGGCTCATGATCCTTAAAATCAAGACAGCATGTAAATCACATCTGTGTACTCCTGATGTACTCGAGCTATGAACTGCATCCTTACCTGACTGCTCCGGGAGGTGAGAAGTTGGCAGCACATGGTGCTGGTGTCTGTGTGGAAGAGACTTGTTTCCACCAAAGGACACATGCAGCAAGGGGCAAGGGTGTCCTTACAATAGGCTGACGTGCCAGCAAGCAGTGCTTCTCAATCCCAGGTATCTGAGGACCTCCACAAATTTTTTCATAGTAATTTGTGATAGTTCAGTGACAACTGGGAAGGGGGAAAAAATCAGTTTTTTTTATTTTTCATTTTAGTACACCTAGCACAGACATGCTTTTCAGAGCAGCACATTTGTAAGACCAAGCTTGCTGCTGGAGACAGGTAAGGGGTAGTTTTGAGTCACATCAAAATATTAATTGCATTTTACTACACTGTAATTTGTAGGAAGCTATTTTACAAATCTTCATTTTGAGGGCATGGTTCAAATCCTGTTTCTTCTCTCACAATTTATATCAAAGAATATTTGAGATATAAAAGACTGAAGTATTTAATGCTTTAAGCTCAGAACAAGAATAAAGCCACAAGCTAGAAATAAACAAGTTCAAATTACATTCCTTTGGTCCCTTTTACATCTCCTGAAATCATGCCTGGCCTGTATCCTAGCATGATCTGAGAAACATTAACAAAAGACTCAATCTAGCATAAATAATTAGGTCTTCTGTTGGACGCATAGAAAAGTACTATATAGATCATTATTTGTTTGTATCTCAAAGAAATTTTCACAATCTCTTACCGTGGAGTTAAAATGAAACAGAAAATTAAAACATTTTGGACTTGCTTTAGGAGCACTTTGTGTTTTCAAATAAGCTCCACCAGGGAGTTACTACAGTAGAAGGTTTTTTAGGAAGGCCAAGAGCCCTTTCAAGAGATTCATGGAGGAAGCAGAGCACCGAACTCCATTCCCTCCATGAGCCAAGTCACCTTCAAAGATGACCAATGGTGCTCCCATTACTATGACAAGGGCTTGTCCCAAAGCTTTGCTCTTCTGAGGTAGGACTTTCTTACATTTTGTAACCACAGCTTGCTCATGGCAAATTTTACTCCTGTGATTTTCCTGCCACCACTCTCTGAGATACATAGCTCTTCACTCACTGAGGTTTACATTCAGTAATCCACCTTCCAGCCCAAAACTGAAGAACTAAACTTTGTATTTTCCAATGCATTCATCACTGATTCAAACCCCAACACCACCAGCTTTCACCAATTTGTTGAAACTCTTTGCCATGAGGTTTACTTTGAGCTCTGGCTGTTGGAGTAAAAAATAAATCTAAAACAAAAAATAACCAATTAAGTGATGTTTTCACAGAATCACAGAATATTAGGAGCTGGAAGAGAACCTTGAAAGATCACTCAGTCCAACACCCTGCCCGGGCAGGATCATCTAGAGTAGATCACACAGGAATGTGTCCAGATTGGTCTTGAATGTCTCCAGAGAAGGAGACTCCACAACCTCTCTGGGCAGCCTGTTCCAGTAATGCGTCACCCTCACAGTGAAAAAGATCCTCCTACTGACTCTAGTTACAAATAAAAACTTGTATGTTTGACTTGAGGGAACTCTGGCATTTAAAAAAATCTGAAGACAAATAATAAATTTTTACTAGACCTATGAAGTGTGCTGTATATTATTTTAATGCTATTTGAGGGGGTCTGTCTCAGGAGTTTGGTAATATTGCACTAAGTGTGTGATCATGAAGGTAACTGTGAGTTTCAGTGTTTTCTTTTAGATGTTTGCTAAAAGTTAAAAACTGCATGGTTTGATGAACACGGGACTTGCTGGGTGTTTTGTCATCTGTTTACTTTTCCTCTCACCTTCCCAAGACCATCTCTATTTGTCTTTATGAGTTGTCTGAGCAGACACATCTGTCAAATGTGGCAGCAGACACAAATACACACAGAGAAGATCCTTGTCCCAGCTCTCTCAACATGTCTCAGTCAACAAGGGCACTTGTTGACTTCAGACTTACCTAGCCTATGAGTACCTCCAGTTTGGTCCCCCAGCAGGGACTGGAGTGTATTGCTGCTACCAAAGAAGTCACACCTGGCTCAGAGCCTGCTCCTGACAGTCCTTGGGAAAACTGGCAAGCTGTCCTGGATAAGTGCTGAGGCACCTTTAAGTACAGGTGTGCCTCAGCAGGCTTGATGCTCTGTCAAGTTTCCTGCAGCTACATGGACTTCTGAAGATCTGCCCTACTCCAGTAGCGTGTTTGGAAGAAACACTGGTTACATATAACCAAAGCCAGGACAAGAGAGGACAAACCAGCTCCAGCTAAAGCAGGCTGCTGAGAAAGCCAGAGTGATGCTGGAGCAGGTCATTGGTGGCAGTCCATGTGGTCCCAGATATGCCTCTTAGGATCAGGCCCATGGTGAGCGTGACATAATTAGAATGAGTATTTATAGTTTATTAATAAACTAGATGAAATGGAATAGGGATTAGAAGATCCTGCCTAATCCTTTTTGCAAATAAGTTTGTGGGTTTGGGTGGGTTTTTTGAGATATAAAACTTCTACATGCTTTATAACATTCAGAATTAAAGATTAATTTCTGATTGGTTTTATTACTACACTAAAAATTAACTTAGTCATGATTATTTTTTTGGGTACTAAAAATATATAAAAATGCAAATCCAGTGGGATTCTTCATCTGCTTAGCATTAATGTCCATCTGTGAAATCAACTAAGTTTAAACTGAGTTAAGGGTCACTCAAAAAAAATTCCCTGTTTTTAAAACAAATCCCCATTTTGGTAAGATTTAAGTGTCTGTTTATCTGTTGCGTAAAAACTATTATAACTCTCCTGGCTCGTGCAGTTGTCATTTCAGAGAAGAAAACCACCCTACCATCTGAAGAGCCATCTTCAATAAATACTTTTAAAAATTTAAACTTTAACATCTTTGGGGTAGTTTGTTTCATGTGCAACCTTTCTTGCTTTGAAGTTTGCTAAATTCAGCTAATCTAATTGCTGTTATGTCATCTCTGGCATTAAGACAAGGCTTAAATGGCAAGGTTAACCTGTTCACACAAGTTGTGTCACTGAAGAACAGAGACATCTTATGTGAAATACTAAATTCTCAGGCGTGAGGGAAGGTGTGTGATGTTGCTGAAAACTTATACTGCCAGATTAGTTCATGCCACAGCCCTCCAAGGCTTTAGATATTAGAAGTTCCATACAAATCCCGAATGCAAAACCTTCACAATCAACCCTTTGATAAGGCCTTCATTAAACTGTTTAAAACCACCGCCTGCCTGCCTTCCTTAGGAGGAATCTTCCCACTACACCAATAAATTAACTTCCCATTTTGGAAGACTTGTATTTAGTTATAGCCAGATACATTTAACTTCTAATGGGAAGAATTGCCCAAACAGTGCCACCTTTCATCAGGAAAGGTGCCATGCAGCAGCCAGTGAAGGCAGACAGACCATTTGACCTCTATAAATGGGTCCCACAGCTCAAAACACAATTCCAAACACTACAAAGTTTAGCCACATTTTGATGGACCATCTCTAAATAACATATCTTTCTGTAAAGATTTCCCTCCCTTCAGCATTTTCAAGGAACTACAATTCAAACGGGCACCTGACCTAGCAGACCAAATTCAGGCAAAATACAATTTGCATTTAAATCAGCGAGAGCTGCTGGTGACTAGCACGCAGCATTAAACCACGTGTACTTATTAGCATCCTAACAGAAACATGTATTTTAAAACAGATGGTAGAAGTTGAAAGAAAATTGAATCACAAAATAAGTTCATTAACATAAATGCTTCCTCTTGTAATCAGATACCACTGTGTTAGTATCAACTAGGAAGTTAGGGAATATAATTCATTTCCTCATCTCAGGATCTAAATGTGTGGATTGCTTCACTCCCCACTTCCCTGCTCCCCCCATACAGGTGCTTTACTTTCTCACAGTGAATCCCCCAGTTAAACAAAAAGTTAGAGGGGACCATTTTCTCTTCATCTCTCCTTCCCAACAGTAAAGCTCTCTGCACCAACTGAAAGAACATAAAGGTGTTGACAGAGGTGGATATTCTGGGACTACGCTTCAGATTTACTTATCCATATAGCTACCTCCCACATCAGAGCACAAACCTTTAGGTGCAAACATAACAGCTTAGGAAAACAAATTAAAAAGTACCACCATGAAAAAAAAAGCAGAGCAGTTGTTTCATCATTCTCAGTGACATACATATTTCTCTGTTTACATAAAAAGTAAACTACCAATACTTTGTGCTCAAGCCATTCAGCTACAGACAAGCTCTAGTTTCCTCCCCTTCTCCAGCACCTTCATCAACAAGATTCTTACATCCAGAATTTAACCTCTAATTTGGTCATATCATGGAACTAGAACACCACTTGAAATGCTCTTCACTGGCAATAGTAGTGAAAAGTACTTTGCCAGAAAACAATATAGACTGGATTTAGAGCATCAGTAAAACCCAGCCATCACAAGAAACAAGGACTGTCACATACTACTAGGAATGAGTTTCAAAACTCACTCAAAAAGAAGCCACATAAAAATAGCATTCCTCTACTTAACAGGGCTTTCAACAGAACACATCCATCATATATCCCCCTAAGTACAGGAAGAAAAACATCCTGTACCTTCTTTTCCTTAAAAAATGAAACACCTCATTACAACATCTCCCTCAAATCCTCACTCAGCTGTAAGCTATTATACCTACCAAACCCCTGCCCAGATCATGATCTGCCCCAGCTGACAGCAACAGGTCACTTCTCCTGGAGGACCCTCATGGAGGTAAAATGCCTTTGATGCTGAGGACCTGACATGGTGCTCTTTTCTCCCTTGGAAAAGGACCACACCCCTGAGGTTGTCAGACAGTTCCCAGAAGGGTTCTGTGCAAGGTTGCTGCTGGGCTAGATGTGCAACTGTCATTTTAAGTATATCCAGACTGAGCCAAAAAACCCCTGTGAAACTATTACAGACATTACTTTAAGCTTCTGGGGAAGGCAATGAGCAAAGGTTTTGCTCACTTCCACTGTAATTCATAGCAGCTACACAGGGTACTGATCTGCAATAATTAAAAAACCCCTGTAACAGGCCACAGAATTTAACTCCAAGCCATGTTTTTCTTTCAAATATTTCAGCAGCCTACAAATGAGATTTCAAATGAAAATGGTCACCATGGCCAGTTCTCTGCTCTTCTAGTTCATGTTCCTGGCAAACAGAAGGGGCTTAAGGTTGAAGGAGGGAGACTAAATAAATGAACAAGGCCAAAAGATTATGCATACAATGATATAGATACAGGGCAGAGTTGCAAAATTATTAGCTCCTTCCCCTATGTCAAGTTATCAGCTACTTTTTATGCACAGAAAAGAAATAGCTACCATTTTTCTGTAGAAATATCCTTGCGTTTGTTCTCCCATGTGTAAAGGAACAAAACTTCCACGTATTATTTTCCCAGCTGGAAGCTAATCCACGCTAAACTTTGCTGCAGTGTTGAAGATTTCTTAAAAGCTTCACAGATAATTGAGTTGCAGCTTCAATAAGTAGGATCCCTCAGTAGGGAAAAAGGTCACCATCCTCCATTTGTCATAAACCTTTTTAAAATGAGAAGAAGAGTGCGAGGAGAAGAACAGGTGAACCTGCTCAAAGTTCTGATAGCATTGCTTCTGCACCAAATACCCTATGACGTTGCATCGTTATTTCAAGGCCATAAGAATTAGGCCTGACAGACTTCAAACTAGTGGTGTCATTCTGCAAACACAAGTTAAAGCTGAGCTCTCCCATCCTCTATTAACTCCCCAAGCCTGTTTGTGCCGGGTATCACCTGTTGGCCTTTCCACACAGCTATTTCCAATGGCACCTGATTTTCAAGCCAGGCTTTGACCGCAGCAGGAGCTGTGAGGTGGTTGCCTCTCAGTGTCCTGCACTAACTGCTCAGGCAAACTCCCATCAGGTTCACCATGGGTATAAATGGAGTCTGGAGCAGATTTGTGTTTCTTTGGGGGCTTTTTAGCACAGGTTTGAGGGCCTTTTGCCCCATGGATATACTAGTTCAACAGAACATAATGAGACATTTGTAGAATAATTGTTTTTCAATTTATTCTTTCATTTGTAAGTTCACCTGAACTTCTGAATGGGTATCTTATCCATTTCTTTCCTTGGTAGCTTAAGTAACTGTTTCATGGCACTGTGGTCTGGGGAATGCTCATTTATAAAGCTCCCAGAGACAATTCTGAGTATTAGAAAGCAGTTCATGTGCAGATGGCAAAAACTGTTAGTGTTTTAGGAAAGAAATTCTAAGTATTTAATCCTACCAGCAGTTCTGAATGTTGTGTGTATTCAGGGGCAAGAAAAGCCTTCTTGCACAAGGCAAAGTAGTGCTGAGCTGTAGTTCAGTGCCTGGGAGCTTCACTGTGCTTGTTGACAAGTCAGCACACATGGACACAACAAAGATCACCTTAAGAATCTACCTCCTGCTTTTTAAAAAGCAATGCAAAGGTTGGAACAGAATTAAACATTTGCTTACTGATAAAAACTGATTGTAGCCAAGATGAATTGGCTGAAAAACCCCAAATGGCAGGCCACCCCTGGCTAAACAGCAACAGCAGAGCAGTTTGCTCTCTCCTCCCAAATGTTTATGATTCTAAGTTGGACTTGACATTCCATTTCTAAATATTTTGCTTTCCCAGTATTCTGAGCTGACACGACAAGAATAACTTTTGCCTCACGGGAAATACTGGTGGACACACAGCCTGAATCCTGCCCAGCTCAGTTCAGAGGTCTTCACCTTCCCCCGCTGCCTTGCTCCAGGTGGGATTACCTGTAGTACCATGTTGGTTTAGCCCCTGCAGTGAAGCACTAAGGAGCAGGGAGGCATTTGGACATGGGAAACAGGTTTGCTGCATTGTGCGTTTTCCCAGTGAATTGCTTTTTATTGATAAGTTACTTACTGTTGGCACTTCTCTGAACTTATAAAGTGTAACTGCCATTTAGCAGCACCCATTGTACAAAGAGACACCCCAAAGCAGAGGAATTTGTTGCAGTAAGATGGAAGTCTTTGTGACAAGAGATACGAGTCCTTAATCATCTCATAGGACATTTCCAGATAGGGACCATTCAGGGGTGTGTTTTAGTGTCACATGGGGATGCTTAGATTAAGGTTTGGCCTGGAAAACTTCCTGAATTGCAACATGTCACTGCACACATCATTGTCATTATTCCTATTACTGTTATTAGTTTTATTTTTCCCATAAAATATAGAGCTGAAGCTAGATATGTGTTCACAGGACAGCCAGGGCTACTGGTCCTTCCATTTCTTCTCCAAAGCAAGCTGAATTTGCTGAAGCTCACCTTCTCCTTCGTGACAAAAATGTCATTAAGACAAAACAAATAAATAGACACCTGTCTTCTGGAAAGGCAGAGCTGGCAAGAGCATGGTGGAAAATTATAGTAATAGGAGAGTGGAAAAATTAGTGGAGAATGAAGTCTATTGCTTCTACTTTTAACAGCCCTGTGGAGAAGGGAAACAGCTTTTCTGTGGAACAGCGTTTTCAGTGCCAAAAATTTGAATTGACACCTTAAAATAACCTAACAAAGGAGGGAAAAAAGACCTTTCTTCTTGAAATACTGTGGCAGAATTATCTCAAATTAGTACCTGTTAGTACTGCTGCCCAGAGCTATGTTTTGGGGAAATGGTGACTATTAACTGCAGATTTTAGTCCATGTTCATGGAAAAGCTGGAGTTATTCAGCAGGGATAGCTGCTCCAGGCAATGCATTCAAAAATTCTAATACTGACTAAAACCCCCTCTCCCCACACTTCTCCTCATGAAGGGAATTTTACTTTCTTCAAATATATAAAGGCAATCTGATTATTCTACACAAATCCTTTTCAAGGCTTGGGTGGGACATGTTATTTTGTGTTTATTAAGGCTGTTTTTTAAAGTTGTATTTATGGAAAAAAAATAATCCAAACAAGACAAGACAATGCATGAGTTTCTGAATGCCGAAACCAGTCTTGTACATTGTGGTGTTTAGCTCTGTGATACTTGAACACCATTAATATGTTTGCATCGGATTTCTTTTTAATAGAGACAATCATATGTATGTTTTTACTATTGACAACAACACTGACAGTGTATATTCTTAGTGCAACTGAAAACAGCAATTACATCAGTTACACAGGTTGCCTTTGCATTCAGCACATTTATTTCACTGTGAGGGTGACAGAGTGCTGGGACAGGCTGCCCAGAGAGGTTATGGAGTCTCCTTCTCTGGAGACATTCAAGACCAATTTGGACACATTCCTGTGTGATTTAATCTAGGTGATCCTACTTGGGCAGGGGGATTTGACTAAATGATTTTTCAAGGTCCCTTCCAACTCCTACATTCTATAATTCTGTGTGATTCTGTGATCTATTTTAGTTTGACAAAAGGTCTGTAGGAGAATCAGCTGCAAATATAGGAAGATAAATGAATCTGTTAAGATATATCAACATCTATATTTCCAAACAAGTAGGAGTCTGTGAAGGAGTTCCATCCAGGTCTAATGAAGACTCAGCAAGAAAGTCAACCTCTGGCCCCCAGATAAGGAAAAATAAAAGGGTCTTTTGCTGTGCAGGACATGCTTACCAGTACTCAACCAGTGAGTGCATCTCCCTGGCATCTGTTCCAGAAGAAAATATTTGCCTAAGATTAGGTCTTAATGAAAATTGAATATCAATGAAAAATTCTGAAAATGATTTCTAAAAAACCTTCTGTGGGTGTAAGCTGTTTGCCAGCTCCATCGTGAACTCTCCAAGTGTTCCCCAACCCTGCTCAGGGAAGCAGACTGACAATATTTCCGAGATGTGCCTAAGACAGTCACAGCTCTGCTGGCAGCTGCATGGGTTTCAGAGGCTCTGTGCTCTCTCTGAAGACCTTCCAGCACAAGGGGAAAAAATTCCCCCTGCCCTGTGCAGATGGACTGTGAACACGTGTTGGCTGCTGTGGTCTGCCAAGGCTTCCCTTCAGCAGAACAGGTCTGAGGCCACACTTTGGTATCATCCCCCATGGGTGATAACAGAAAACCACCCATCAATGATCTGCAAGGTGTTTTTCTCTGGTGATTGGTTATGTTCAACTGGAAGGAAGCTCTTGGATAAGCAGTGAATGATGCTGATGTAACCAGATGCCAGTTGGAGGGTGTAGTTCATCAGTCAGGAAAAAGTTTGGAAGGTATTTCTTCTTTTTTTTTCTTTTTTTTTTTTTCTTTTTAGGACAGGACTGCCATGAGTTAATCACACTTCAGCATCAGATACCACAAACCAGTGAGGTTATTGCTGAAGAAGAGAGTGGCTTAAGAATAGATTATGTATTTTGAAAAGATGCTTCATCTCCTGAGGCATGACTGGAGACCCATTACAGAGTCTCCTCAGTACTTCAGAAAATGCAATTCTTGGTATAAAATGTCATGCAACAACCAAATGTCTTTATTGTTATGTTTTGGATACAAGCAGAAAGTCTTTCCCAATTGTGATCAGCTAGTAAAACTTTTAATAAGTGTAGAGATATAAAATCTAATCTTTTGCCCAGAAGTGACTGCGACTAATTACCTTCCACTATTTGCATTTCCCCTGAGGCTCCAGTATGTCTTTCTTTCTTCTTGATTTCTACCAGTTATGTAATGTGTTTTGAATTTAAATTATACACATACTGTGTTTTGGAGTCTCTGGGTGAGGAAGCACCACTATCTTCTTTAACAGAGTGGGAAAAAATCCAAATTAAAAACTGTAATGTTTACATTGGATGTTTATAAAAATGAGCATTAGTGCAAAAGTTGGACTAATTTTCAGAAGTTTAATGTGAGAGTTTTACATGCAAAATTTATTTATCAAAATGCAGTTTCAGGTTTCTTCAAGCTAATAACAAACTTGAGTGTGGTGGCCCCTGATAAATGCCCATATTAACTCTTATCACCACCAGTATTTATATTCAAATACCTAAAAGTTGCTTATTTGGAGTATATATTAATAAGTTATTGATTTGGTTTCAAATGATTTGCTGCTTTGTCAAAGCTGGTATAGCTGTGTCTGTGATTGCACAGTGTTTTTAGGCACGATCACATCGTGTATTCATTGCCATACTATACCATAAAATTACCATGTCATCACCATGGTAAGGGCAGTGAACTCTGGTGTTTGTAGCATTTGGAAGATTATTTACAATGTATTCATTCAAGAATTGGGAGAAGGAGATGCGAAGGAAACACGTTTGTTTCCTGTAGCCTCCCAAAATTTCAAAGAATTATCCCCTAAAGAGTAGCTTACAGTCTAAGGGAATGCTGGCTCCTCTCAGGTGTAAATCTCTGTTGAAGAGTTTGGTACAGCACTGGACTGTGTTTCCATGGGTACTGTAAGTCCTTAGGATACTGTAGTGGAAAATCTTACAGCGCTATTATTTTTAAAAGGTACTATATAAATAATATAAATACTGTATAAATATGAAAATAAAAGTAGTATTATCATTCATCACTGCAAACATTTAGTTCACACTGCCAGTTCAGCTGACTTTTGTGTGTATTACCTTCCTGCCGAGCTCCATCAGAGGTCCTGTGAAAAAGCATTTCACTCTGCCAAACCAAATAACGCGTTGCCAAGAAACACATAGAGTTTTTTAAATAATTCTTTTTCTATCTTTGTGCAGTTTAGGCAAGAACGGCTTACATATTTGGTTGAAATTAATCAACACTTTGGTTGACAGGTGATCTCTATCTTTGGTGAGAGGATTTTATTAAAAGCATTTTTTGGGTCCATGGGAGTTAACTCTCTCTAATTTCTTGTCTTACAGGAGGCCTTTTGATGCCATGTTCTGTTAGAAAGCAAAGGGCTTCAGAGTCCTAGTCCAAGGTATAGGCAAAGCTCAGGCCCCTTTCTTGGCCTCCCACTAATTACGAATAGTTTCCATTGATTTCATACCAGGTCTGTTTATCTTATGGCTTACATGACCAGTAGCCATAAACCAAACTAAAACGTGTTTCTACAGTACTGCAGTGGTTCCCTGGTAACTGCTCAAGTGTTGTAGTATTGCTGCCATACCCAGCAGTGTGTGCAAGGCATGTGTCCTCCTCCTTACTCTCTTTTATTTACTTTCATACGTCCTCTTCTGAATTTCAAATTTACAGCAGGGATGATTTCAAGATAGAGAATGGATGATTTCATATAGTCATTGACATGTTTCTTTACTCAAATGGTTCTGTGGGGATTTTCTTTATTTTCTCTGCCCTTAAGTTTTTATCACTACCTGTCCTCTGGTGTATCTGAGCCCTTACAGGTAACAGGCTTGTGACATGAATCCAGTGAAAAGGTTATCTTGCAGGGACCTGTGGATGGATGGATGGATGGATGGATGGATGGATGGATGGATTCTTTGTTGTTGGGTTGCATGAAGGGACTGCATGGCCACTGGCATATTTTAATTTACTTGTGATGGAAAATATTTAACAAAATGAAATAGTTTTCATTGCATCTCAGAAATGCAAAGGTTTTGAGCCTTTTGCTAGACAAATAAATATACTAAATTATAAGGGTTAAATAAATGGACAACTTTAAAATATTAAGGGTGAATAAATATAATATTTATGTAAATATAAAATATAAGCACACTGAAAATGAAGGTTTTTACCAATTGTAGTTAGACTCCCATGTCTGAGGACAGCTTGTCTTCTGCTTTCATGTTCTTTCAGATGGGATTTTAATTAATTTTGTTCCTTTACAGTGCATCTATTTCAGTCCTTCAGCAGAGGAAGAAGTGGTAGGTAGCTATGATAAATCACTTCTCATGTAGCTGATTTAATAGATTTTGAAATTTCTTCTAAGCTAAACTTATCATTCAGAAAGCCACGTGGAAAACTTGTAGTGCTGTTAGAGAAAACTCAGATTCAGAGGCAAGTCACAGAAAGAGATAGCGTGTAGCATCCTGTAAGGAGTAGCTGAACCGCTCTTTATAACCACAGTATCTGGAAATGAACCTCCTCAGACAGTTTCTTTGAGGATTTTTCCAATATTTCTGTGAAAAAAAGTATTACCAACACAAAAATTATAATGTCCTTGGTACATGTATTGTGAAGAAAGCCATTATCATCAATGTCTTTGCAAGAAAATAGACCATTCTTCATAAAATTGCTTATAATAAATTTTGGATTCCCATTAAAAAAGTTTGAAACTCTTTGTGCTAGCTATGGCATTCAGTTATTTTAGTTCATCAAAATCGATGCTGTCTCTAGAACAAGTATTCCAACAAAGCTAGTGGAGTAAATGCTTAGTTATGCCAAGAACAAACTTATAAGTGCAGACAACACAGATTTGATGTCATATTATCTTTGTTAAATGTCTTGAGTCCTCCTAGGCTTTTGCTGCTGCTAGCAGGTGCTGTGGACTCAGGCACTAGATGGCGAAGTTAGGTAAACTGAGATCATACTACCAGTTCAAAATAAAGGAGTTAAAAATAATCCCCAATTTAGTTTGGGAAAAGCAAAACAACAACAGAAACTTATTCCCAGTATCCCCAGGATGCAGAAAAGTGCTCAGTTGTCCTACTGAGAGCCCTTCATTCTCCGCAGACTCTCTGAAAGGTTAAAAGGGTGGTAGCTGTGCACCCCCTTTACTCCAATGGCACAGCACTCCAGCAGAGCTTCTGTGCCGAAAAACACTCCTCGAGTAACTCTCAGTGGTGTTTTTCAGCCTGTCTCCTGTGGAGTTTACAGTCATTGTCAACAGAGGTCATGGAAGGCACTATTGTGATGGAGCAAAAGGCATTAGTCAGTGAAATAACCTTCATGCACTGATTGTATTTCTTCTGCAAATTACTACTGCTGAACTTTGTTTTTCCTGCTACCACAGAGGTTTGGAGGCTGCCTTTGGAGCCAGGAAGGGTTGCTCCACTGCTCTCCCCTCTCCTCTCTCCTCCTGCCAGTATCCCACTGCCTCTAGTGCTGTCCTTTACTAAATAACAGGACACAAATTCTCAGTGCGGACTTACGGGCAATGGAAAACTGCTTTGGCCAGTAACCCTTCCTTGAGCTGTTCCTCTTGGGCAGAATCCAGCCTTCACGCCAAGAGGTTTTGAGGGAAGGCAAGTCTGTGGGTGTGTGTGAATTGCACAGTTGGAAAGGAAGGGAAAACATGATTTTGCCAAACTGCGTTTTTGGAGGGGATGGGAACTGCTGAAGTTTGATGAGTGGTTTGAAATTCTTAGTGGTGCCTGTGGCAGACAGCTTAGGGACCAGAGTGCAAGAAGAGGTTTAAGAGTTGAGTGACAAATTACATCTATCTAATGATGTCACAATGCTTTGAAATCTAACTAGCACTAGAAGTACCACAGAGCTGGATGATGTACCTGTACCAGGGAATATAGCTAGAGATGCATGAAAGAAAAACGTAGCATCTCTAATCTTTGAAGAGAGAAAGGCCAAGATGTTCTGACAGTGGCTTTTGTCAAAAACCACTGAAAACCTCCTAATCGAGACTTGTTGTGGCCCTATGGCAAAAAGATGTCAGAAAAACACATGAAATGTTGCTTGGAGCACTGCTCTTTGGCCAGGAAATAGGAAGTGAATCAGTATCAAGCACAGGCCTGAACATCCCAGAAATCATTTTGCAAATGACACAATCCTGATGTTCTAGATGATTCATCTAAATGTGGATAGGTTCTGTCAGAGGCCTGTCATATCTTGAGTGTTTAATGGATTTCTTGGAAACTTCTTTAGGACTTTCTATCACCATGCTTTTTTTCCCCGCCTCTTATATTTGGACGTCCTTGAGGGAGGTATGGCCAGGACTGTCATCGTGTTTCTACCAGAGATATGGGGACAGGTGAGATGTCTGAGGGTCATTTATTCAATATCATGTGAATTTCACAAAAGTTGCAGTGTCCTATCTGCTACATCTACAGTTCAGTGATGTGGGGCTCTTCCATGAAGGGTCAATTATCTGCCTTGACAGTGCAGTCAGCAGAGAGCAACCATCTAACAGAATACTCTAGAGACATTTTCTCCCTCAAAATTTCTCCTATGGGATTTTCCACAGCTGGAAAGTCTTCTCTAGTGCATGACAGTAATTACTCTGATTATGGAGAAAAATAGAGCAAGAAAAAAGCAGGAAAAATTGTTACTACTTTTCCCACACTGACCATAAAATATACTGTTTGGCCTTGAACCAAGGGCCAAGAAATAACCAGTTACCATATAACATATTCAGCTGGGGAAAGTGCTTTGACATTTAACATTTAAAAGGATGTTTTCAAATCATCTTATACACAATTTTGTTGGGCAAGAGCCAGACTGCTCCCCAGGCGAAGGTGGACTGGGAGGCAAGGTTGGCCACACAGCAAGCCAGGCAGGGCCAGGCAGGGCTGCCATGGTAGTGCGCAGTCCCATGGCACCAGAGGCAGCCAAGGGCTCTGAAAAACCTTTTTACACCCCTTGTATTAGTTTCATAAGCATCTATATAGATCCACAGGCTCCATATAGAGTACTCTGCTGTCAGATCTTTTGTTGTGTGGGGACTTCTGGCAATTGATGAGTGTACCAGCTGTTGGTAGAAATCCTAGGCCAGGAATTGCTTGCCACTGGACTCTGTAGAGTTTATAGGAGAGTTTACCAGAAGAAATAAAAAGGTATATTAAACATTTTGTTTTTCTCTTCTAACAGTTTTTTAATTGGGACTATTGGTTTCAGCAACAGGCTCTCACTGAGTTTTGTATTAGCTTATTCTTTATGCAAAGTACAAGAAAGAAATTCTAGCAATGATTGATTCTGTCAGTGATGCTATTTATGACATTAATCAAAGTTGCTGTAATAAAGATGCTTCTAGAAAGACCAGTGCTCAACTAGTTGTTATGGTCTGCTGGTTGTTTTTTTTTTCTTGGGAGGAATAGTGATATTTATGAAATCTTTCAAACGAGTAGATTTTGTTCTAAAAAAAAAAAGCCTTGAAATCCTCTCCTCTGCCTCCCTTGATTCTTGTTTTCCTGTTTGCATGATTTCCTCCTGCAAACCATTGTTCAGAAAGTGCCTGCCAAGTCTGTGTTCGCATGGGGATGCCGCTGATGGCTCCGCATGGATCTGAGATCTATCTCCAGAGACTCCTGTGGAGGGACATATGTATCTTTAACACCTCCCTCCCACTGTTGATAATGCAACAACATTTGTTCTGACTTGTCTAACTTCTCCCAAGACAATATCAGAGTAGCTAATGTCACTGATTTCTCTGGACTGATTGTTCCGAGGGGCTTAATTTTGTCTGTGGTGGATCTGTCCTATGATTGCCATCAGATTTTTCAAGTGACTACCTTTTTTGATGTGTAATATTTTTGTTTCCTTCATATGGGCCATTAACAGCAGCTTGACTATTAATTATGGCAGCTCTAATCACCTTACTGTTATGGGCAGAAATACATATGTACATAAACACGTGGGATTTCACAATTAAAAAAACCCCAAACAACAAAGAATGTGAAGGGCAAAGATGCTAGATACAAACACTAAAAAAGTCAAGGAGATAGTTTAATCATGTATTTTAACTACCAGTTGAGTAATCATCTACTAATGATGGTGTTTATTCTTAGAAAAACTCTTTGTCAATATAAAAAATCATTATGCAAGAATTAGTAGACTCAGATGAAAGTGTTCCAAGCAATAAAAAGGTACTGTGATCTATTTTGAAGGAAGTTATCAGTACTTGTGAAGAATTTGTGGCACCAATGGGCTCTGAAAAGTAAGCAAAGCTAGTGACCCTATGAAAGAATCAGGGTCATTTATGAAACCTAGTGAATTCTATAATTTAACTTTCTTTGTTATTTCTGTTGAGTTTTGATAAAGTGCAATATCTGCTTGAGTCTCTGAAATGTTGTTCATAAGGAACAGAACTTCAGCAACCATGGAGGTAGAACTTTATGTTTGAGACTTAGAAATTTATTTCCCCTCTCCCACAGGGAGAAGTGACAAACAAAAATGACAGATAACACATACACATATTACACAAATGTCAGTGGCTAGTTCAAACCAAAGCCTGCTCCTTGCCAATTATGGGATAATTCATAAGAGGACATATGGGTGGTAGGATGGCAACTGATAATTTCCAGTGCAGGTTCACTAACAGAATTTCTTTGTCTGACTAAAATTATGAAATATGGATACTACACATGAGCAACAGTCTCTGTTGAATCCAGATATCTTCAACCTTTTGCTCCAACAGAAATTGTTACTTCATAATGACATCTATTGTATTTCTTTTGATGATTGGTTTTCTTTTACTAAGAAACAATGTGGTGACTTGATGACAGTGCCAATCACAGCAAAGTTGGGGGGTTGGATGGGATGTCCTCAGAACACCTTCCCTTTAGACCACAGATATGTCGAAATACCACATTTTTAAGGGAAAGAAAAAAGTGTTTAATATATGAATCACTTCTGAGTCAGTACTTCTGATTGATGAAGAGCAACCTCTTGGTTAAAAACTAAGAATTTAAAGTATATTCTCTAGGTATCTTGCCCACTTTGCTTGGAAATGACTTATTCATCAGTTGTGTTTTGATAACAAATTTTGTTCCCATAAAAATACAAAGGAAAGAGATAGGCAGAGAACAAGTTGCTAGTAAAGCAATATTTACTTCTGAACAGGGAATGAAGAGCAACAAGAAAGCACAAAACTTGAATTGTAGTATTATGTGTCACAAAATTAAACTCACTGATAAGTGAATGAAAATATCCCAATGACACAAAATAATGAAGGTTTGCAACCTAAACATAGTATCTTCTAAGGTGTTCTAATTATTATTATTTTAAAAAAAATAAGAAATAGATAAGCTATCAGAACAAAAAACTTAGACTCTCATTTTACATCTCTGGCTTCAGCAATCACAGGACTAGATTTGAAAATTGATACAAAACTTTGTTTAACACCTTTTTCTTTCTTTCATGGCTGTGCCATTCACTTCTCTGTGTTATTTTTTCTCTTGTGTCTTCACTGAAATCATAACATGTATGTTCTTGTTAGACCTTTTTAGGTCTAACACCCTTGTTAGACCAAGAAGCAAGGAGCTGAGCCTGCAAAGAGAAATCGGTCTCTGCAGCCTCTTGTGCTGGCCTTGCAAGATGACTTTGAGGTGATGTAGACAAACACCCACACCTGCATGTGCGCAGTCAAGTGCCTGTCCTACCTGCAAACCATGGCTGCCTGATGCCAGCCAGCCCTGGAAACTGCAGAAGGGCAGTGAGATGGAGATTATCTGTTATATTATCCATCCCGCTCTCACAGAGCTGCTACGTGGCACTGCAGCTATGTGGCTTACATAGTTTTCTGAGTGGAGCAGTACTGGGTCAGCACAGGCATGTTTCTGATTAGATTTAGCCTTAGATACCCTCCACCTTTTCTGAAGGGGTAGCCTGACACAGGAAAAGAAAGCGGGTAAAATTGCTCATTTTGAAGGTGCTTGCTATGCTGATTGCAAGTAGTTGCGATTACTTCCATTTTGTACACTATAGCCAGGTAAAGCACTCATTCAGCCAGTCCAGGTAGGCTTCCCTGGCACACTGCTGCCAGTCCGACACATTAGCACATGCACTCTAACAGGGAACCAGTAATTAATCTTATGAAAACAAGAGAAAGCAACAAGAAAAATGTTGTCCCTTTTAAAACCTTTGAAGCATTTAATGAATGCCATTGCATGAACCTAAATGACATCTGCAGAAAGAGGTGCTTTGCATAACAGTCACTAACTTATATAGTATTTTGTACAATTTTAAGTATCTTCAGGATTTCTCTGTGCTCGAGTCACTGCACTAATATTCAAAGTATCAAATCTGTTTTATTAAGAAGGTCAATCCAGGTTTCTACTGGAGCATGTTTCCACAGCTTATCTAGAATAGGACTTGGTCAAGCTCCCAATGAAGCTGAGAAAAGACAGAGTTAAACCACTGTCCTGGTCCTGGCCAGGCTAACGCTGACTTCCCCCAGCAGCCAGCACAGGTGAGCTGAATTGGCCTGGGCTGTTTCCACACCTCCTGACATCAATCAATCATTCAATCAGTCAATCAATCAATCCCCTATAAAAGGAGGTGGTGGGGCAAAGGCAGGGTTTGGTGCAGGCAGTCTTTGGTGGTACAATGGTCTCTGTCAGCTTCTCCTTGGTTGCTGAAGTTCTCTGCGTTATTACTGGGTATGTCTGTTACTATTCCTATTTCAAAGTGTTTATTGGCAAACTGTCTTTATCCTAATCTGTGGGGCTTAGTCTGTTTTTTCTCCTGGTGAACAGGAGTGAGTCAGTGGTGCTCAGTCTCTGTCTGGAACTGAATCACAACTGCTGTGATTTCTCTGTTGCCCAGGATTGTCTTACAAATAATTCTGACTCTCCAACCTCTCTACAGAAAAGACAGATTCAGGGTGATGAGCTGTACCAATTTGTGCAGTAGAAAAAGGTTTCAGGTTCATCTTCAAAGTAAAATCACTCATTTCCTTGATAAAATGTCATGTTTTATTAAAATATCCTTATTTCTCTCTTGCAAAGTGAAGACCAAGAAAAAATCTGAGAGTCCACTGATCATATAAGGAAAAATAAACTTCTGAACATATCATTGCATCTATTGCCTTTGAAAAAAACATTCTAGAGATAATAGATTATTTCCAAATCATATGGAGTGACTTAATAGTGTGAGGATCACACCACTTTTATTTTTTGAGTTTCAATTACACTGCTTCTTTAGTCCAGATAGTTCCAATTTTCTTTCAAAAATTATTTGCTACCAAGGCTGCTCTTCCTACCAAAGGATCTGGTCCATAACAAGGTGGGAAAGGTTTTGAAGTATTTCAAAAAAGGGATAAGGAAAGGTTCTTTGAAGCATCCTGACACCCTTGCTGAGAAATATGAGTATTTTGGGTTTGCAGAGGGTAAGTTTCCATATTCCCTTATTTACCCATAGCTGTCAGAGATGCTGGTCCATGGGTATGAAATGGCATATGGGTCTTGGAGAGTGCAAATAAGGATGCTAAGCTTGGATATGTCATCTTGTGGACAGCAAGGGCCAAACTGGCACAGCAGCTGGGTATGTGAATATTGGTGCATGAGAGGTGAATGCCAGCCGACTGGGGGAGGATACAGCTGGTTTGCTCCAGCCCATCCCAAACTGGTGGTAGACCAGGGAAATGACTGTCATCTTCTGACAGGAAATGCCCAAGCCAGAGCCCTTCTTCTCAGCTCTTGGCAGAGATAGAGGTGCAAAAATGCCCAGGCTCTTCTCTGTAGCCAATTTAGACTAATTCACATTAGATAGGAAGGGGAATAGAATTTTGTTCGCGGATGCTGAAGCTCCAGAAAATTCAGATTGAGCATGATTTTTTTTTCCAAGCGTTGGCCAAACTCTTCGTTAAGCATGTTTCACTCCTAAGTCTTGAAGCTGAAAAAGTAATTTCTCTGCCCAAAACACCGTTCACTACTGGTGTAAAGAAATCAATGACTTCTGTAACAGACTCTAGGGAAGTCAGTGGACATAGTTCATTACTTCCCTCATAGGTACTACTAGAGTATGTAAGCACTTATTGAGGGGCTGTGCAGTTTCTTCAGATCCACTCAGACCCTGTGAAGAACAGAAGGCTAGAGGGCACAAGGTTCACAAAGGAAAAAATTCCAGTGAAACTATCTTACTTAACAATACAGTTGCAAAAAAAAGTAAATTAGCAAAAGTTGTTCCTTTGCAAACCGTCAGAACAAAGATGGCCTTCACATTTTTGAGACTTGGTAGCAAATAATTTTTACATGTATTTACTGGCTGCTCGAACAAGTCTGAAGTTAATTTCTAGTTGAATGAAGAGAAATAGTAATATTTGAAGATAAATATCAAGAGGTTTGAAGTAACAGAGAATGGTGTTAATTAACTATTTTCCTTCTATGGAAGCGAATGTTTTAGTCTTTATAAGAGCACCATACAGCCCTGAACTTTCTTAAAGTTAGTTGTTCTTTTTCTGATAAAGCTGGGCTTACTGACATTTTTTATTTTTTTCACCTTAAGTGGGTTCTGTGATAATAATGGGGGTGGTTTTCACACTACACTGAGCATACACTGCTTTAGCTAGTGAGGACTTGACCTTAAATCATTTTGAGCTTGGTGCAGTTGGTGAAATGGGAGCGGGAATTGTCAGGAGTCTTAGTTCTGTAACTGTGGTTCTGAGGCTTACTTCTGGTTTTCTGTGAGTTATATCTTCAGGCACTAAGTACTATGAGTTAATGTGCCAGACTGGGCACATTAACTCATAGTACTTAGTGCCTGAAGACATTACAGACTTCATTGCTGTAAGATTGATGGGGGAATTTTAGCATATGATTAATTGACAGAAATATTTTAAAATTGAGATTGTAGGAAATCTGTTACGATTGAAATGGAAAATCTGTGCATGCAGAGAAGCAACAAAAATTGAAGCATTATCTGCCTCCTTGGCCTTTATAGAATTTGCTAATCTGGGTATTTGTCATAAATGGGAAGTAGCTGTCATTTGGATTAGTAATTTTCACAGTTTTTATTGCATGTATGTTTGCATGGTACTTGCCAACAGAGCTGTTTATCTCTGACAAATTTGAAGAAACCCTAAAAGACTGAATGGCAAATAAAAGCTATTTGGGTTTTTTTATAAATTCTGTGTTAGTTGAGGTTTTAACCTTTCCTGTGCTAAATATGTACATAACTTGATTGGGCAGCAGAGCTGGTGAAGGACCTAGAGAACAAATTCTATGAGGAGCAGCTGATGTTTAGCCTGAAGAAAAGGAGGCTGAGAGGAATCCTTGTTGCTCTCTACACTACTTGAAAGGAGGTTGTAGCCAGTTGGTCTCTTCTCCCAAGTAACAAGTGATAGGCCAAGAGGAAATGAGATTGAGTTGCACTAGAAGTGGTTTAGATTGGATATTAGGAAAACTTTCTTTAGCAAAAGGGTTGTCAAATACTGGAACAGGCTGCCTGGGGAAGTGCTGGAGTTGCCATCCCTGGATATATTTAAAAGATGCATAGATGTGGTGCTTAGGGACATGTTTTTGTGGTTCAACTTGTCAGTGCTGGGTAAATGGTTGGACTTGATGATCTTAAGGGTCTTTCTTAACCATAAAAATTCTATGATTCTATATGTGCTATATTGTTTTGGAAAAAAAACCTTCCAGTGTTGCGATTTGCATCTTTTGCCTTACATTCTCCCCCTGACCAGTCTTTTTATGCTTCTACATCTTATTCTCATTTAGAAGTATGGTATTTTGAAAAACTCGTTTTATAAGGTTAATGTGGGTACTGGAATAATAGACATGTTTTCCTCACATTCTAGTGGACATGGATATACATGCAAGGACAGACCTTGTTCAGCTGCAAGGATTTTTGTTAATGAAATTAAAATGGACTCCCTCACCCAAGCTATCTGTCAATATTTTCACATTATCTTCACCTGCCACCCACCCCAGCATAGCTACACAATGTACATACACATCTTTCTACATGAATTTTTTGGTGGTTTCCCTCCCCTTCCCCACTCCTTTAAATGCTGCACAGCCTATGAGCTCCATTCCAGTTTCATTGTTACAAAAATTTGTCTTAAGTTGATCCATATTCAATGTTCTTGGTAATGGAACAGCACATTCACAATGGTTATCTTTGGGAGATCACACTGTGAAAGCAGGTAGGCAACAAGAGTTCCACCAAGGAGAAACTTCTCAGAGTCCCTGCTGCAGCTTCCTGAGGGATACTGGATGTGAGATAGGGAAATATATGTAAAGCCTTGAAAGGGCAAAGGTACTGTGGGAAGCTTGGTAGGTACAGTGCACTGGTACATCCCTCTGCAGTGCCTTAGCAAGGAAACGCAACAGAATCTCAGCCTTCATGAACAAAGTTTGTGACTGTGGAAATGCTTATTGCTGAAAGAGTTACTGGTGATACATTGAGTGTGAAGAGAACAAAAATAAAGCAGAGGACTGAAGTTTTGATGTAGTTTGTAAGTATTCTTAAACAGAAAATGTGATATAATGAGAAATGATCGTATTATTTAGAAAAACAATTCTTTGGAATGACAGCAGTGACTCACCTCACAGCAAGACTAATTTAATCTGTGAAGTCTCACAGACACCAACAAACAAAAGATGCAATCAAGAAAAACATCCACTGTAAGCTGAAACCTAAGTATGGAGAACAAAAAAATAGTTATTTCTGATGACATAAGAAACTCATTTCCACTTAAAAATCTGCAAGTGCTTTCAAGGGAATGCTTATGTTATTCAGTTACGTGCAAGAAGAAATCACCCACCAGCAGATATTTTTTGAAATTAACTGGAAGTTGTCAGCTGGCAAACTCAACTTTGAATACTAAAATAGGCTGGCACACTGTCTGCTAAAACAGCTAGATAAACTGATATGGTCCTTTGGCTCCTGGAACTGGTATCAATATCAGGGCAAGACATGATGTTGAGCTTGTTTTCCCTTGTGCAACTGACCGTACCTGGAACAGTGTTGGCAGACCAAAGGACAGCTAAACAGACAGGAATCAGTTCTCTGCATAAACAGACGTTCTGCTCAACCTCAACTTGTAAAATCAAAGTCTGGAAAGACCTTAGCTAACTTCGTTATGAGTAAGTAGAGAACAGTCAGTACTGATGCACCTTGCATACTACCTCAGAAAATCAGAGAACAGTACCTAGGAATATTTGCATAAATGGACAAAGTAGCTTGTCCCTGTTGGACTGATGCTTGAAGATTTCTAACTTACACAATTATTTGGAGACTGAGGTTTTTTAAAATATTTTTTAATTTTTTCTTTTTGCCAGCATAAGTTAGGAGTCTTAAGGGAGAGCTAAATATTCAAAAGACCTGTCTGAAATTGGGCAGGTATGGTACTTTAATTAGATCCTTTACAACTATGCAGAATTAACTTAATGAACTTTTTGTTCCTAAAATGCAATGACTGTTTTCAGTGAAACTCAGAGCTTGTTTTCCATATCAGAAAGTGACTTCGGAAAGTTTCTACCATAGAAAATATGAGGCACTAATTTGGAGATGATCCTTCAACATAAATTCACTGTGCACTATGTAAGATGGAGTCATGGCTGATGCCAGCAAGAATCATGCTGACTGGTTCAGCAGTTTCCAAAGCTATCTCACAGCATCAGAAATGCAATTGATTGCTCCTGTCTGATCCATGGGTCTTTGGAGTTCTGTGCACAAAAAGATTTAGAGCTTTTGTAGTCTAAAAAGATGAAATGTAAGGGATGGTTATAACCATATAAGATCAGTGGTGAGTGGTGATTATCATAGTCCTGCTCTGTTTTATGAGATTAGCACTTTGGACAGATGTGAAGGAAAGAGCATCTGTTAGAGAAACAATAAACTGGAGAGAGAGGGAGGAGTATGGTAAGCATATATAGGGTCAGAGAAGGATGTAAATTGGGTCTATACATTAGTATTAAATGCTCTGTAGAAAGGATTAGATCAACCAGACACAGTTAAAGGTGGATTAACATAATTGAAGAGAGCACCTGGAGGTGTTTGTAGGGAGTAGGATTTCATCTGCACAGATAAAATCTAAAGTGGTAGATGAAAGTAAAACAGTGAAGGGATATGAAGAGGGGCTTGAGATTAAGTCACCTGACAAGGTATTCAGTTTGGTTTAGGCAAATAGGCTCAAACAAGGATGGTTTTAAATCAATCCTACTTTAAAATAAAACTTTTAAAAAAATCAGCCTTTTTACTTTTTTTAAGCATAATCTCATCTTCCTTTGATTGGGGCAAAAGATTGAATGAGTTTTGTTGACAAAAGGCTGTCCTTGTACTTTTCCTGATATGTTCCAGACTAAGGGAAGCCTTTGAAAGTTTACTGGCCCAGTTGTGTTATAAGTTCAAACTGGATATATTTAAAGAAATTTCAGTAAAATAGGAAGCTGGCTGGTGGTTGCCAACTGCACCATAACTTTATTCAGAACATGAGAGTTAATGACATAATTCTTTTTCAAACTACAGTGTGTAACCGTCACAAAAATCCAGTGTAAATTGCCTCATTTGCCTACTAAATCACACGTTCAAATTAAATGTTAAAAACTTCAAAGATCATTTTATATTTATTTTCTTGCCTACTGAAGGATTGGCTTAAGAATATTTTCCAATTTTCTTGCACACGAGTCCTAATTAAATTCTAGATCAGCAGACAGCTCCACAGTGCCTGTGATGGGTTAGGCTTACTCTGAATTGCCAGTTTTCCTTTTACTTCCTCTATAGAGCTTGTTCAGGTCTTGTTCCCCTACTTACCCAGTTGCAGGCATGATAATCACTTAGGCTTTCCACTTTTCATTTTAATTTTTGATGTTGTAAATGACAAATATCAGTGCAAATGTCCCTCTGATGTATATCAAAGTAAGGACAGAAATATGTAAACCGCCCAGAAACAGTGTTGGAATAATGACTTTGTGTGCCTCCACTTTTATGCCACTACACTTCACTAATCTGGATTCTTGCAGTACAGGAGAACTGCTCAACCCTGGAGGAGAAAACAACACTTGGAGCTACCAGCTACTTACATGTTTCTTTCTGGTGTCTGCTGCAACCAGCAAGGCAAGAGACCATTGGAACAGACACAGTTGACCTAAAGCTTGCTTCATGGTGTCTGGAAGTGCTTTCGGGATCTTGAACCAGAGCATGTCTCAACCTCACAGCAGGGCACAGCCCAGGCTTGTCCCATCCTTTCCACATTCAGGTATCTGAAGGGGAAATGGGACTTTTGAGCCAGGTGGATGCAGTGGTTGGGTTTTCAGTCTTGAGTGCTTGCGTTAGGAATCTGTGTAGCAGTGATGTGCTGTCTCATGCCTTCTCCCTTTCTCACAGCAGGTGTGATGGGACACACCATGCAGCAGGGAGCTCTTCTCTCCAGAAAACTTTTTTTTATCCTGAGTGGCTACAACTCAGCCATTCACCTTCCTGCCTAAATGCAGTCCATACTGGGACAAAGCAACAGATCAGGAAATTGGAGTAATAAATGAAGGGATCACATGAGAAAATAGAGGTATCTCCTGTAACATATCCTTAACAACAGATTTACTTTAATTTTCTTTTCTTAAAATATTTTTCAGAAACAAAAAGCAAGTACCTTCTGTTCATCTCCATCTTTCTCTGGATATGTTGCAGGACTGAAAATTTACACAAAACCCACCACATTGCTACGACCACAGACATAAGTTGGATGAAAATCAACAGCCAAAATATTAACAATTAAACTCCAAAGATGCTAAAAGCCCGAAAGATTTCAAATTGCACAAAGCCTTTGGGCTGTATCCCATGTTTGCAGGGCTGTTGCTTTGCTGATTAGGATGGTGGCCTTATTCATAAAAAGAATGATTTGCACTAAACCTGGAGGTTTGTAATAATTATAGTAAAACAGATGTTCTTATTCTGAAGGTGGCAAAGAAGGATATTTATGAGTTTCTTGCTATTCAGTTGCTGGACTTAGTCCTTTGAATAAATTGCTTTTTGTTCATTGCCTTGTGCTTAATTTCCAGCAGTGGGATTTAGCTTTGTGTTCAAATCACCCCTTCTCCCATCTGTTACTTTACATAATGTTACGCAGTTTAATTTTCAGTTTTTGACATTCTTAGGATAGGCCAAGGCTGCTGTGGGTTATAAACGAATTAAAAGCAAGCACAAAGCAGTTCTTCACAACCTGAATTAAATATCTGAAAAATGTTCATATCTTTAGTTAAATGTTCATTCTGTATCTGAAATAAATTGTTTCCATTTATTCCCTAGAAAAGTTGGTTTATACTAACCTATGAATGGAATGAATTCTTTAAAGTGAAAGTAATGAAAATATGTCCATCCTGAAGATTTCATATGGCTGCTTCTTTTTACAGTACAAACTTGGTTGGATTCCATATTAATATCATCTCTTGAAGATGAATTAAAACCCCCAAAATGTAGTTTATTTTTCTGGCTGATTCAGTTTTTGATATATTAGTTTCCATTTCACTCGTGGCAGGGGGTTGGAACTTAATGATCTTTGTGGTCCCTTCCAGCCCTAACCATCCTATGATTCTGTGATTCTATGATTTACATACTTCCCCCAGGAAGGGGAAGATTCAAAGCTTCACGGAAATTTTGTTGGCAGAATTAAACCTCTTGCATCTCTGAAAAGTGCCTGAGCCTTCTTGACAAATGTAACACTATAGTTATCCTTAAGTATAGTGGGACTGGGGAATTAGCTTTAATGCTGGCAAATCAGGTTTAGATTTAACTATTTGCAAACAAGTGAAAGTGAATTTTCTTTCTGTAAAATCGATTTACTGGAAATAAAGCATCCCTTTAGCTTCTGCTGTTAAGTTATTTTTTTTTTTTTAGTGGATGTGGGAAAACTTGTTAACTTCTCTTTGGAGTGTGTGGCTTACCCAAGATATGAATAATGAAGTACAAAATAATGAGATGTGTATTAAGCAGTGCAGTGTTTTGTGGACTATAAAATAAAGTGTATTTGTGTGCTCTTGGCAGGAATCTGAACAGTTCTTTACACTTATTTTTCTCTGCAGATGTTTTTTGTTGGTTTAAGATTTTTGGGGTTTTTTTTAGGTTCCTCTCAGGTAAGGCACTGGAAAAAGGATGCACAAAATCTTTGAAAATGCAGTCTCAAATTAGTTAAATGCAAAAATGGAGGAGTCTCTAAGATAAGGTGAATTTTGGTGAGTAGCTGTCAGCACAAAAATTGATTTCTAGGCTATGTGAGGACTTTGAGGACTCATTGGAACAAATATCTTTCTACCTCACACTTGTAACCACCATGCCTGATCAGTACTGACGGCAACTGGCAACCACCTCTACAAAGTTTCATTATACGAACACTTGCCAAGCATAACACCTATCATGTGAATCAAAATGTAGAGAAAGATGACAAGTGACTGTGCAATTTAATTCTAAAGCTAAGCAGGATTTATTACATTTGCAGGAAGATAATGAAATAGTGAAGGCCAGAAATGAAGAGTTAATAGTAGCTTTGTTTCAGGCCTGATCAGAGAAGAAAATAGCAGCAGGTGGGTTAGACTGGCTATCAACTGTTTGAATATCTTGGCTTTTAAAGTTTTTTTAAAGTTCAAGTGGGAATCCTAATTCAATATACATTTTCACACCTAAATGTGCAATAATGTGATGTGAATACAAGAACATCCCTTTCTCTTAGTTACAGAGCTTTATGCATCATTTATGCAAGGAAATAGAATTATTAATTGCGTTATTATATAGCTTTTATCACTACATAGCTTGTATCAGATATGCTGAAAACTACTTAATGGAGTGGAACAAAGCCTTCCTTTGAATTATTTTTAGTCATCCTGATAAGTGTATAATTGCTGGAGACAAACAAAATGGTACAGATGAAATCTGAAGCACCTTGAAATGAACAGGCTCTCAAAAGACACTCCTGCAGCTGCCAGAGATGTGACAAAGGAAAGAAGGTGAAGATGAGAAAAGTCACTTTTCTGTTTTCTTGCAAACTTTGTGTCAGTAGAATTTGGGAAATTGATCCAGCAGGTTTGTTTAATATTTAAATCCCTTAAACATCGTATGATATTTAACAATGAAGCTTTTTTTTTGTACAGAGGTGTGCAGAAATCCATGAGAATTTTTTAAAAATTAAAATAAGATTGTGTCAGACTGAAATAAAGTTTCTTGGTGATACCATCATAAGCTTTAACCAAAGCAGCCATGAGTTTCTGCACTAGTTTCTCTGTAGTGTAGTCCCTTTTTCCTGTGGTGCTCTAACACTGCAAGAGAATGAGTTCAATGTTTGATAAAAATGAGTTTCAAATCTATATTGGGCTTCTATTGTTTAGCTTGTGAAGTTATAACTACTGCAGAGCAGCATGGGATTCAAATGTTAATCTATGGCATCTATTGGTGGGAAAATGTTACATCTATGTTTGATTTAAAAAATCAGTACTATTTTTGAGATTTTTCACATGATGTGTTTTCCTCTGTTGAGGCACAGTGAACTAAATTCATTATTCATTTCGCAAGCAGAGGGACTCAAGCGTACTTTCCTTGTAAACACACTGGAAAAAAGAAAGCTGTTCTTTATACGGTTAGAGTTACCGGTTGTATTTACTTATGAAAATTGGAGTTTGATGTTATTCATCAAAAAATACCTTGAGTGGTTGAAAAAAAATAGTGTGAAGCAGTAACATTCTAATTTTATATAGAAAGTGAAGACATTACCAAGTCAGTCTTAATCTGTTCCTTTTCTTGCACATGAATAAAATAGCTGAACAAAATGGTTTCTCATCTGCACCCAACTTGTGGCAATTTCTTTGAATCTGAAGCACTTTCTCACTTCATCCAAATCTATGGAAAAAATAAGGTTTATAACTGGGAATGTTGCCATAGTTTGAAATGTACAGTGGTAGGTTAGACATTAGAATAAGAAAGGGAAGTTTCACTCTGCTTTCTGGAACTGTAAAAACCTGAGACCTTATCTCACACTTTGCTATTACAGTTCAGAGAACTCTGCAGAGCCAAAATTCGTGGCTGTAATTGAGTTCCAGGCTTATGATCTATATAAATGAACTCAAATAATTTCCTCTGATATATGGTTGTTCATAACATGCCAAATATGAAGTTATGTTTATCAGTTTGGTGGCTCTGTATCTAGGTTACAGTTTCCATGAAACAGTCAAGACATAATTAAATTCCCACAACACAGAAATATTTGGTGCTGTGACAAGTGTCCCTTATAGAGTTGTTGTGTGGGTTAGATACTGATGGGCTTGTGTTCTTTTGTATCTCACCAGAACCTTTTATGAAGCTCCTGGGAAATGATATAACTAATCTGACAGAAGGAGTTCTGCTAATTTCTTTGCTGCTGCCAAGGAATACATAATTTCAATACTAGGCATATTTTTAAGGATTCTCCAAATAGGATAATCTGTATTTGGTGTAGCAAGGAGATCAGTTAACTGTGCTAGGCATATAACAAAACCTAAAGAGGTGTTCCTGCCCCCAACAGCTCATGCCTGAACTCTCCAAGAGCAGGCAATGCATGATGAGCCTGGGAGGATGAAAGAGAAAAGAAAGCAGAAATGATATGAGAAAAATTGTTATCAGATCAGCTATCCTGATAGCCATCAGCTATGGCTAATTGCTTTGTTAGCATCTAGACAAAGAAAAAGTTAAATAGGGAGAGAGGGGTATAGTTGTGTCCATGTTTATGGGGACCACCTTCAAAAAGCGAGAGGCAGCATGATGAAAGGCGTGAAAATGTTTTTATGGAAATGTAAGAGGAGATGTTGGAGGTAGGAAATGATGTCAGGGGCTGAAAGAGTTTCATGCAAGAGAATCATGCAAGGGTGCAAGGGTGAAAGAGTTTGTATTTGAAGTAATCCGTGGAGAAATTTGGGCATGGGATTGAAGGGCTGGAGTAAGACACCAGGAAACTGAATGTGAGACCTTATAAATTCCTCTTCACCAAACCCCACCTGCTTTCTGCCACTTCCAGCCCTGTGCTTTGTAAATGGCTGCTGAGAGACAGCTCTTTCCAATATTGCTCAGCTGCCTGCATTTTGGCCATTTATACTTGTTTTACACTGCCACTGTCTAGCTGTGTGTGCTATGTAATATCAGAACGTTGTGGTGGTGATGTGGAACTTGGCAGGCTAGGAAATGAGTTTTGAGTACGACCACTTGGTAAGTTTTTTTCTTCCTTCTTGTTAGGATAATAGACTTTCCTTTCTACTCCACAGGGTACACACTTGTAGCTGTTTTCTTTTACTACTTTTGATTTAGGCTATGGGATGCATTTGCTGACTTGCGTCAACCATTTTTTTTCCGACTAATTTTCCTCCAGTCAGCAAGATAATAGGTGATTGAATGGGAGATAATTGAACTTTGATGAAAGCACAGCTAGAATTTTAGAACAGATTATTAAAAATCCTAATAATGTATAAAAGTATTGTACAAATAGAAAAGATCCAATAAATTATTGCCACAGTATTATTTGAACTTTCTTCCTAATTTTATTAATCACAGAAATCTAGAAATCTTACAAATGCCATCAAAAGTCTTAAAATCAAAAGCATTATTTTCTTATGGTACAAATTTGTGTGTGGCTTATTACATAACTTACTAATCCTTATGTGTGCTTACTTTCCCTACTTAATAAATATAACATTAACTGTTCTTCTGCAGAGGCAATTATCTTTCATAAGCAGGTCAATTATCTTTGTTATTAGTTTTATCAGAAAGACAGATTTTACATGCTAATATGATTCTTTTGATCTTAAATAATTTGTAGTTTTGCATAACAGTAAAGTCTTCAAGGCAATTGATAAGAATTCAGTATGAGGTATTGATAATAATCTTCCTTAGAACGTGAGTGGGTGTAATAACACTAGGAAATGTTTTACAAACTTTCCCTTCAAGTTGACTATTCATGTCTTTCATGTCTTGATCCCAAGTGTCTGCTCATCCTCTTTCTAATAGTGATTTTTTTTTTCCTGAAGAACCAGATAGAGATGAGAAAGAAAATCTATATTGAAACAAGAACACAGAATGTGGCCTTGAACCCAGAGCTGCTACCACATGACAATAGGTAAAACCTTGTGCCATAGATCTGTAATGATTTAACATTTCTGTCTTGTCTAGAAAGTACTCTGGAGGAGTTTTCTTCTTCTTTTAGTGGACTAAAAAGCAATGTTGCTACTTTAGTACCTATCCTCAATTTTCAGAGCACACTGTTAGTGTTCATGATGTTCTGCTGAGCAGAAGCCTTGGCTATTAAAGACCATGCTAAAACACTTCCTGATGAAATTGGGGTGAAGGCAGACTCATTAAGCTGCTAAGTTGTCTTTTACTAACTGTCAGGTCTTGGCAATTGAGATGGTACTTTATGGCCTGTTGTACTGAATTTGGTGAGCCCCATGGAGCCTCACTTTTGACGGTCTTGCCTGTATTTTTGCCTGCAGAGGCAGATTTAAGCACGCACTATGTATTTTCACAAGCATGCCACGTGCCTTTGGATGCCTGGGGGTGTCTGTACCTGTAGCCTGTGACACCCACCCCTGGCACAAGCAGACAATAGGAGCAGAGCTGGCACAGAGCAGAGCTGGTGCAGATGGATTGCTGACAGGTAGGGATTACTGGAGGCAGACTGCCAGCTTGGTCATGAAGTTCAGTTGCACCACTGAGTCCACAAAGCCCGCTCTGAGCTGGATCTCAACTGGAAATTTAAATTTTGGTCTCTTGTATCCCCTAAAGCTCCTGGGGACTTATCTGCCTCTAGCTCTGTACAGCTTAGCTCTGAAAATGTTAACAATTAAACACATTCTTCAACTTTAAGCTTTACTGTGCCAACTTTTGGTAATGCCTGAAGGGCTATATACCGCACGGTAAGTCCCACAAGAGAGTGCCTTGCTAAGGCTGTGTCGAAATTTTACTACAATACAGCATTCATTATGAAATTTTACAGCATGGTATATTTATAGAGTGCTGTGACAACAGTTCTGCTGTCAGGGGTCATTTTAAAATTAATCACTTAATTCCCAGTGCTGTTCTTACTGCTCAAGTAAAGTGTGTTGTCTTCTGGCTTTAATCCTTGAATGAATCTGAAGTAATCTTGAATGTATTCTGAAATATGATTATTTTATTGCTCAGGTATTGTTTCTATCAGCGACTGAAATTCTCCTTCTGTAAATGTAATCATAAAATTAGGGAAGAATCATTTTACATTTTTTTCCTAATTATCTCAGGTTTAATTGGTGATGACTTAGAACAGGACAAAAAGCACATACCAATGAGATCTACTGTGCAGAAATATCCTTATTTTCAACAGAGTAATGTATTTTCCCCTTATCATTCTATTGACTGAACATTTGTAGAAACGTAACTACGTGAATCTTCATGCATAAAATTCTCTAACAAGAAGCGATACACCAAATTTCTTATTCAATATCTATGCAGTTTGTTTTCATCCTTTTATTTCTACAGAATTGCTAAGGGTGAAAGAAAACATACGTGTGGATTCTAGGATCTGGATCAGACACTTTTTGCCTAGATGACCCTAAGCTTAGACTGAAGTACCAACATCACAGAAGTGAAGATCAACAGAAAAATTTAGAAGTTGGTTATAATCACTATCATATGGTAAATGGGAAATTTATTTGGGCCCAAATATGTCACCAGCACAGTTTGTCAGCAAAATGTATTTGTATTAGAGAGCAGAGTCCCTCATTCATCACCCTGATCAGCCGTCTTGCCAAACCTGTGGGGCTGTGAGAATGCTTGTGCAGCAGTTGCTTAGGTTATTTGAACATCTCTGTGGTATCTACAGAGCACCTGCTGGCATCAGGAGGAGCAGACCTCTCCAAAAGCAAAAAATGCTTACTGAAGAGTGACAAAGTGTCACATACGGTCCTTCTCTGAACCTTCAGCAAGTTTAGTTTTGGCTGGCTTTTGCAAAGAGCGTCATTTAATCTGAACCCATTTATCCACTTCTAATTGACTACCTTCATGTCATTCCCCAGGTATCAGCTTTGTTCCTTACTCATCAGCTTTGAAGTGTCTGCTTTCACGGGCCCAGGTTTGTGGCTTGGTTTTTGCCATTCAAGATTTTCAATGTTGAAAGTCAGGTTTTAAAAAAGGCCTTACAGATTCTAGGTCTGTAGAAGCAAAATATCAAGCCCAAGTGCTTGCTCAGCTTCGCATACAAAATTCCAGGTGCCGGTTCTTTGGTTCTGAGGTCATTTGATGTTTATCATTATTTGAAGCTTTGTGTGAAATGGCATTTCATTCAGTAGTATAAGTAAAAGGCATTTTCCTAGAGAAAAGATCTGAAGTTTATTCTGGCTCCCATATGAATTATGGGTCACCATTGTCATGTTGTAGTGAGCAAGACAAACATCACAAGGTGATGTATAGCTGGGGTTATAATCTGTGTGGCACGTGAAAGGATCCTATTCAATTCAGCACCTGCTGGGCTTGTAGTGAAAACCAGCACCCTTTGCTGAGAGTGCAAATGTCAAGAAATATGTGGGCTGGTTGTACAAAGCCTAGGCAAGATTTAAGTAGGCAGCTGATCAGAGGCTTAGAGAGTATATTTTTGTCAGGAGTGATTGAATGGAAGTGAAAATAGGGGAAAGGATGTCAGAACAGTCTTTAAGTATGCAAGAGGCTGCAGTAATTATGAAGAGAATAAACCATTTTTCGTGTATGCTAAGGACAGGACAAAACATGATGGGCTTAAATTGCAATGGCGAAGACTTGGCTTACCCATTAAGCCTTTCCACTAGCAAAGATAGTGAAGCACTGGTGCATACAGCCTGGGAAGGTGGATTTATCCCCACTGTAAAAAGTACTCAGTAGACAAACGTGCTATGAATGGCATAAGGATAGTTCTTCCTGGCTTTGAGGCTGTGGGTGGACCTTCAGGATCAGTGAGTCCGTAAACATCTCTCTGACTTCATTAGATTGTAGCAATACAGAGTGAAAACAAGTGGCAGCCTGAAGCAATTAATTATATTTCTCTGAATCATACAATAGTGATGACTTTCACAGAGAGCATATGAGACTATACAATTCCTGTTCTCATACCAAACTCATAACAGACTAGATGCATTCCTTAGTTTTGATTTCTGGTCTTCATCATGCTATTCACTGCCTATTCCTGTTGGCGTATACATATATGCATAATTAGCAGTATAAAAACACATTAGCTTTGTGTTCTGTCTGAAGCATAAAAAAGATATAATACACATGAAATATTTAGGTATTTGGGCTGCTGGAATACCTACAAAGTATGACTTCTGCAGGACAACAAACCGTGCCTAATGTGGGAGAAACCCAGTGACAAGGTGCTGTCCACAAAAATGCAGCCATGGCTGGAGGAAGGTAGTTTTCTTAGAGACTGAGGATTTCAGTGTTAGATAACATCTAACACTGAAATTAGATAATTCATCAAGATGAATTTGTCCTTCTCTATGAAAAGTTGATGCCTTTTGATCTGAAAGTCAGTACCAGGGTACATTAGAATGCTTAGCATGGATTTTGCTGTAATTTAAAGAGTTGCACTAATTGCCAGTGAAGAGAGAAGGTTTTGGAAGTGAGTGTAGCTGCATACGTTTCCACATGGTATTTACTGTACTGTGCTTGGAGAACTGGAATAAACCCCAATGCAAAATTGTTATGTTATATAATCTTAATGGCAAGTAAACCTGCTTGTTTGAAGAGGGCCAGTTGTAGCTGGCTCTGGCCCCTTAGTCCACTCTGAGCATGCTGGGCTGTGCCAGCATGGCCAGTTCTCAGGATGTTGCTACCAGCCTTGCAACCCGTACACATTTGCAACTACTGCAGTCGTGAAATTAATGTCTCTCAGGTTGTAAGGAAGTAAATTTTCTAGTCCTCAGGGTCATAGAGAAAGATGGCTGAAGCCATGTAAAAAGTGCAGCATCAAGAGATTAAATTCAAGGAGCACACAATATGTCTATTTTTAATTAAGGCAATAATCCCATGAATATTTAAGAAATGTTATGATTTGGGGATTTTTCTTCAGCACTTGGGAATATCAAACTTCCCACAGTCACATTAAATGACGTTTTTCACAAATACGCTGTGTCTCTATAATAGTGAAAACCAGTCTTTATGACATTAGGTTTGCATTTTTGTATTTTTTAATGTATGTGATAACCATAGATACAGATCTAAGGGGTGAATTTCTAGAGATATATTAAAATATATATATGTAATCATTAGATGATATATCTTTATGATTTAATGAAGAAAGCCAAGATGGCATTTTGCTGCCTTATGCTTGCTGATAAGAAGGGCAGAGTTGCCTGTCTTACATGGTGAGTATTAAATGAATTAGTAGAATAACGATGGTTTAGCTGTTTGAAGTTCATTCATGTGCATAAAGCTTACGTTAAAGTTACCATTAAGCTGCAGAGAAGCTATTTTCATTAACATATAACCAAAAATGCAGATTGTGATTTTAATGGAAATTGAAGCTAAAAATAGTGTGCCCTTCTGCAATACTTTTTCATACTTAGATGCTATACTTTTCTTTAAATCACCACATGTCTGAGTACCCTTTCATAAAGCTTTCAAAGGATCATCTATATTTCACATTCTATTTTTGCTCACTGACTTCATCAAAGGTTTAACGAGCATAAAGAAGTGATAGACAGGTGAATGCATGCTACCTTCCTGACATAGCGGGGTGAGGATTACGCCACACAGATGATTTGATGACAGACTGTATAGAGCAGTAGGTTGCATGTCATGTCTCTTTTTTTAAGAGAAAAGCGAGCACTTTGCAGCAAGCTGTCTGGCAGAGTAAAGAAGAAGCTTTTGTAATATTATTTGACTGGCAGGAAGAAAGAAAAAGGAAAGTTACCGTGTAAAGAAGCTGACTTCACTGCAAAATACCGAGTTGGATTATGTTGGAAGCTCCCGAGGAAGCAGGTACGATGTAAATAATTTTAATGAACATATCCCCCAAAGCAATGTGTTCCTATTCTGTTCAAGACAAATTAGTTTGGCATGGTACTTGGTGTGTTCTACATGTTTGCCATTAAATAGTGCAAATCAGAGAATGGATATTAAAAGTTTGATCACTGCAGATTTTTTTAGCAGCAATGCTGTGATTATTGAAGCTGAAGTTGCATTTTGTAGTCTCAAATTGTCTTTCAGAATCTTTAGTGTTTATGAAAACCCTAAAGTTTTGTAGTTTATGAACACATCTTAGGCTATAGATGTACTTTAACCTTCAGAAATAGATGAATCTCAAAAATAGCATCATATCTATTCAGCTGGATGGAAAAGTGAATGGATTACTCAAGTTCTAAAAGCAGACAGGTGACAGAGCCAGAACAAAATGGCAGGTGACTTCAGTTCTAAGTATTAAATCCACTGAACAACATATCACATATAAAGGATTGAGACAAGTTACATTAGTTTGCAAAAAGATGTACGTTTCTAAGAGACAGCACTAGTGATAGACATTTAAGTACAAAATTAAATCCTTGTACTTTAAATCAGTTGCCACCTATAATTTTGACCCTTTTGAGCTGTATAACAAGCCCAGTGCTCATAGTCCTGAGCTGATTATATGGCTAATTATCACGGTTCAGGTCTCTGTATCTGAAGCAAGGGATATGAGCAGTTTCTTGCCTCTCAGGACAGCGCCTAATATTGAACTACTAGGTATTCTTAAGTGGGATTCACCCAAAGCCATGCCACTGTGTTTAAATTTATAATTTTTTTTTTTTTTGTGGGAGAGCACCAGAAGGACTCCTTGATCCAATAGTTAATATATTATTAAAATCTTATTTGGGGAATATTTAAATATTTTATGCAGAGCAGAGCAGCTTCAATAGTGTTTTCTTTAGTAGATTTAGAATGGATTCACAGAGATAGCTTATTAAGATTCCAGTTCTTACCCTCAGCAGTGTCAACTGAAATCAAATCAAGAGGAACTGAAGGTGCAGTGGGAATTATCAACCGATTGCTTCGTCAGTCTAAATAATCCTTTCAGCGTGGCTGTAACTGACCTCTCCAATGCTTTCCTGTAAGCCAATTAGAAACTAACAACTGAGTTTGGAAGACATAAAATAATAGAAGTCTCCCTTACACCCCCTATTTACACAGGAACTGCAGTAATCAACCTTTAAAAGAAAAGATGTTTAACAAAAATAGATAGGAAGAATGATTTCTACTTAGTTATTAATTTAGTTCAATTGAAAAGAAGCTCTAGCAGAAGTGAGCCTCTAATGCTTATAAAAAGTATAAACTTCAACCCAGCTGTTCTAGGTTTTTTACATACTTTTATGCTTAATATTTAAGGCATGTAAAAAAGAGCAAAAATACATCATTGCAAGTAGTAGATTTTTAAACCTTATGACTTAATTTGCCTCTTATCACACCACATGCAAAAGTCTTGCTCAACTAAACATAAGAATCACAGCTTCAACACTCAATTAAGAAAAAACCCCAGCAATGTTATTTCATGTTTTTTTTTTTAACTATTCATCTCTTTCTGAAGGGTTCTCGTGCTAAATTAGTTGTCTTCTTGAAAGAGAGCAAAGGAATCTTTCACATTTTGGTTATATTGAACATAAATCTTAAGCTTGTTGCAATTCAGCTTTCTCCCTCATCCCACCTAATCATTTACATTATATGTAAGTTTTATGGTGAGTTTAAGGTTTGAAGCATGGTCTGTCTTTACTGTGGATTAAGAAGTTATTAGCACAGTGGTTCATGTTCTAGGTTAGGTTTTGGGTATTATCATTTAATACTACTACTACTGGTGCTACCTCCAAGAGTAGGTCTTTGGCTTGTACTGAAGTTTCCTGGTTTACCCCTAATTGACCTCTCCTACCCATGGAAAAACTGCCATCTGAGGAAAGATGTGGAGAGAGTGAAAAATGATGGTTACCCTTCTGTCTCCCATAATTGTTTTGTACAACTTTAAGTGGAAGAGTAACTTAAGATCTCTGAGCAATGTAATATTGATTAATTGTAATACTGTGGAGTGCTCACTATTAGGATATGAAGACTGGGTGTCTTCACCTGGGTGTGTTATGACATGAAGGCTATCACTCAAAACTGACACCCCTGCATCTAAGAGTGCATGGGTGCACTCTTAATGACTGCATATACCAGCACAAAGTCTGGAGGACATTTCTATCTTCATGATGCGCTGCGTAAGAGATTACCAAGTGAGAAGGTACACATAAAATGCCAGAGAACTGTGGAATCTGAGTGGAGAAGGTACTTACAATGTGCAATTTAAGCAAACTGAATGCTTGGTGAGATGAAGAAAAAATGGTGTGTGATATTTTTTTTCTCATGCAGTGAAAGCTAGAGAAGATGAATTCTAAAGGGATTTATATTTCTTACAAAAATGAAATCACTAAGTGATAGGATTTTCAGATAGAGTTGTATAAATCCAAATAAACATAGGAAACATGCCTGCTGTGAATTTTCTCCCTTGCTGACAATTTTTTGGAAGTTAATCCTACCCCAGCACTCCCTGTGGGGAAGAATAATTAAACAGGAATAAAGTTGAGGGTGGTGTGGTCTTGTTTTATTACATGAACCCAGTGTATGTTCACTTTTGAATGATGCCAGGCTTTCTTACTAGCTAAAAGGTTAAATTCTTGCTTATTAAAAGGGTCAGTAAACTATTAAGATACACTTCAAGAGTAATCATAACAAAGAAAATGTTATATATTGAACAAAGTGAAACTATTGCTCCAGCAGAATGAGGTAGAGTATCCAGCTGTGGTTCTTCCTTGCCAACGTAATCTGTCAGGAGGCACAAAACAGGCAGTCTAGGAATCCAGGAAATGCCTTTATTTGACCTGTGTGCTTGATGTGCTGCTCTAATGTGTTTCTGTAAAGCCAATTAAGCATAATATTCAGTAAAATTCACTAGTAAAATATTAATCTTGCACTGTGGGTTAGCTAGACCATAGAGTAGATGTGCTCCATTGCCAGGCCTTCTTTCTGCTGAGATCCTGTCTTCCAGCACGTTCAGGTTGGTTGAAGGGTCTTTTACCTGTCCTTGGCTTGAGCAAGAGTGTGATGGTTTAGAGGTAAACCG